>JBBPBX010061799.1:8520-21012 GCA_038048925.1 Garcialebias charrua | reverse complement strand
CTCAGTAAAATGCTTAGCCCCCCTTAGCACCTGCAGAAAAATATCTCTGGAGCCGCCACTGGTACAGAATACTTATATTAGCTACTTACTTATAAAGCAAATACTGTATGGCTCACCTTGTGTATCAATAATGGTTGGGTCCAGGGTCCAGGCCTGAGGGAAGAGAGGTGATGTTAACTCAATGTTCTTCTTACAAACATTAATCACTTCACAATTATATTTTTTTTGTAAAAGGCAGCCGATGGAGTTTAGTTTTTTAAGAGCTGAACTTTTTGACTGAAGTGTTGACGTGATTGATGTCTCATAGCAACGCTCAGTAACTCTAAAGCTTGCGCATAAATAACATTCAGACTTAGATCCAGATCTTTAAAAACTCATACAGTTTGTGTTATTGCTGCTGTTGTTGTAGCGCAGTTTCAGTAACAGCTGCTTTTCTTCGTTCACGTTCGGGTGACGTCGTTTCCAGCGCGTTCACGTTAGACGTGTTGCTGCAGATCCAGTCTTGTAAAACAACGTCCACTCAGCTTTGGATGTGCGCTCGTCAAAAAAGCCATTACGTTTCCAAACAGGAGACAGTACACGACATGCTAACGGCTAAATGCTGCATGTGCTTCGCGTGCTACGCGATAATAGCTCCGTGCTGAAACGCGGCCAGGAAATTTAGTTCCGCGGTGCATATAATCTCCCGTTAATAACGTTCAATGAATGAAAAAATAACCGAAACGGTACGCAGATGGACCGAACCGAACGTGCTGTACCAAAACGGTTCGGTACACCCACTTGTACCGTTACATGCCTACAACACAGTATCATATTTTCTTACCGGACAACGCAGTCAGGACAAGTGTGACTAGGACCTAGCCTAGCATAGTAGCAGTAACGTAGCACTCTGCGCTCACGCCGCGGGACTATTAACAATATATATAACTAGAAAACTAACTTGTGCGTTTAATCATACTTAAAAAGGGAACCCTTTTCATTTTAAAAGATAACTGCCATAATAAATAACTTACTCTGAACGTCTTCCTCAGATGATGCGGGAGAAAAATGGCTGCCGATTGCATGTGCGCTCGGCTCTGTGAAAATGTACGTCATGACGTCAGACGCAGGATGACACAGCCGCAAGAAACTAACTGTTTCACTTGGACTCACAGTGAAATATTTACTTCTGATAAATATGAAGGACTTCTAAGTTAATTGAGCCCATGAAAGTACATTGTTTTAACTAAATCAAAAGAATTAGGTCAGATCAATGTTAATAAATCGACAACAAGAACTACAGCCCAAATACACTTCTTAGAGTGTACTGTTCCTGAGTGTGTTATTTCCCTTGATGCAGAGAAAGCATTTGATCGGGTGGAATGGGACTACTTGTTTAATGTTCTTGACAAATTTGGTTTTGGCCCCAATTTCATTACATGGGTGCAATTAATTTACTCACATCCCACCGCAACCATTCGTACCAACTCTCAGATATCAAAACCCTTCAGTCTACATCGAGGAACTCGCCAGGGATGCCCACTGAGCCCTATGCTCTTTGACCTGGCAATTGAACCTCTTGCCACTGCCTTGCGGTCCTGTGACACAATTTCAGGAATCTGGAGAGGCGATATGGAGCACAAGGTCTCCCTTTATGCTGATGACCTTTTACTTTTCATTTCTCATCCGACTGACACGCTGCCCTCCGTTTTATCATTACTTGAGGAATTTGGAATAAACTCTGGTTACAAATTAAACCTGAGTAAAAGTGTAATTTTCCCTGTCAATACCCTGGCGCAGACTCTTGACTTTGGTAAATGGCCTCTTAAAATTGAGAAGACAAAATTCTCTTACCTGGGTGTTACAGTTACGAGGAGGTATAAAGATTTATATCAAGAAAACTTTGTCTCTCTGTTGAATCAGACAAAGCAGGCATTATCCCGATGGTCACCGCTTTCCATTTCCCTCACAGGCCGTATTAACTCAGTCAAGATGGTCACTTTACCTAAGTTTTTATATCTTTTTCAAAATATTCCTGTTTTTATCCCTGGTTCATTCTTTGTTCAGTTAGATTCCATCATTTCATCATATCTGTGGCAAGGAAAACGTCCACGCTTAAATAAGACACATCTCCAAAAAACTAAGGCCGCAGGCGGTCTTGCCCTTCCAAATTTCCGCTTTTATTATTGGGCAGCAAACTTACACTGTCTAGCATTCTGGTCATTCTATTACAACAGGCCTGACAGCCCTGACTGGGTAGAGATGGAGTCACAGTGTTCTGGGAAATGGTCCTCCGTGGCTTTCTTGGGATCCTCACTCCCGCTTCCACCACTTACAACTGTTATAAATCCAGTTATAAAACACTCACTAAAAATCTGGGCACAATTTCGTAAATGTTTCAATTTCTCTAGTTTCTCTCTCTATAGCCCTATCATGTCTAACCAACTTTTCAAACCCTCATCTCAGGACTCTGTTTTTAAAGAATGGCAAAGAAGGGGTATAGTACGCTTCAATGACTTGTTTCTCAATAACACTTTAGCTTCATTTCAACAACTATGTGAAAAATTTAGTCTTCCCCAGTCCAATTTTTTTAGGTATCTCCAAATACGGCACTTTATTACTCTTCATTTGTCCAGCCTCTCCATTTCAACCGATAGCAGTATTGTTGACACTATTCTTTCTCTAGACCCAAATAAAAAACAGTCCATTTCATTCATTTACAGTAAACTATTGGATTTGAAGCGTGCTTCCTCAGATAAAATAAAAGCTGCTTGGGAAGAGGATCTCGGCTCCTCTATCTCAGAGGACTCTTGGACCTCCATACTCAAACTGGTGAGCTCCAGTTCTCTCTGTGCTAGACATTGGACCTCATGCACAAACCGTTCGTACGCACAGATTTGTGCTTAAACTGTGCTTACGAGTGATTTAGGAGCATATGTGGCATTCAACAATGTTCACGTATCCTACGATTTTTTTCAGATACGAACAAAATCTACGTGTGGTCCGGACCTGTCGTATATTTTACGAGCGGTCCGTCTGCTGTCATCCAGACAGCATTACTCCACAAATAACTTCATATTTCGTTATTTAGGAAATGTTTAGAGTTTAAAAAAGTAACGCACCACAATTGTTTTTGACAATAGGTTCTGTTTGAAGTCGAATTATAATTTTAAATGTAATAATGACTAACGGATTAAAGTATTTAAATGAAAATCAATTTGTTATCAATGCCGTTTTCTAACACTACAATATTAATATGAAGATCTCAAACTGAAATCAACTTAAACCATGAATTAATTTAAGTTTAATTTGCCGCGGTATCGCAGACTTCGGTAAGCCAGACTTTACACAGACTTCCTCCAGCTGCTGTCATAGCTCTGATGTGGCTCAGTCAGTAGAGCACTGCGTCGCAGTTCCGAAGGTCATGGGATCGCCTCCCGTGGGAGGACAACGTTTTTTTTTTTTTAATTCATTCCAGATTTAAAAAACACAAGAAAACTATTTACAATACAACAAGAAATAAAGCATAAAGCCTTTTTAATTTGGAATGAATAAATAATCTAAAGTAAGAAGGAAAAAAAAAGAATCATACCTTGTGGGACTCGATCCCACGAGGTGTAGAAAAAAGGTTAGGAACAGCTAACAGTGCAATGCTTTAACCAGTAAGCCACCAGTACGCATGCATGTTTCGAGATCCACATTTATTATAAACAAACTTTCTTTGGTTTTAGCTGGTCATTTACTTCCATGAGTGACGCTGCTAATAAGGACAGATTTTCTTTTCTTGTCCTCAGAGACCACAGAACTTCATCCTCCGCACCGGTAGAGTTCTTCTTTTTTACTTTTCGCTGTCATTTTATGAACGTACACGTTCTGCCTCTGAGGCAGGAAACGTAGCCTTATATGGCGTTTTGAGGGGTGGGAATCATGTAAATAAGCTCACGCGTGCACGCGCAGCTGTTTAGAACAGGTGAGATTCATCAACTTTAAGCAGCCCGTTTACACGCTTTTCCTGTGGATAGAAGAGTTTGTTGGATCTGACGTGGCATGTTCGTACGAACACTTCGTACGAACAAAAGTAGGAGACATTTAGGATAAGAATACGAACTGTTTCGTGCATGAGGGCCATTGTCTAATACAATTTAAAGTGGTGCACAGAGCTCACATCTCTAAACTGAAATTGTCCTCTATGTATCCTGATGTCTGTGACAGCACCTGTGTGGCAAGATGGCGCCAGTGTGTTGGGCGTCTCGTCTGCCACTCTGTCTTTTTTTATTATTTTTGTTCCTCTGCTTTTATGATGTGGACTCTCTACTGGTGTATGATCGCCAAACCCTTTTTGGGCTTCGTCTGCCTGCTGCTAATATTTTACATCATCACGAGAAGCACGATTCTTTGCCCCCGCTGTTGGCCGGAGTTCCATCATACCTGTGCCGGGTACCACACCCCCCTCGCCGGAGAAGACGTCACAGGCGTCGAGGTAAACGCGGTGGGCTCTTGGTGAAGCTGAGGACCGTTTTGGCAAGTTCGCCGGGAGTATTCCTGTCCCAGATTGGATCATTTCCTGGTCTGCATGCTTCGCGGCGCTCCTTGGACCCGATTGATTCCTGGCTGGTACCTGTTGTCGACTCGGATCAACATTTCCTTCCTCCACGTCTCACTCCTCCACATCTGCGCTGGCGAAGTGCTGACCTTGGAAATCTGCAACACTTTGCTCGGATTAATTCTCCTGCTGCATCGTCAGAACCAGTTCCTATCCGGATGGGTCTGGTAAACGCGAGATCTGTTGCAAACAAAACTTTTATTCTGAAGGATTTTTTTTCGTCTCAGGGTTTGGACTTTCTCTCCGTGACGGAATCTTGGATTTCTTCTGGTGAGTCCAGTGTTTTCTCAGAACTTTTACCCCATGGTTGCTCATATTTTAATACCCCAAGGCTCTCGGGCCGTGGAGGAGGTTTAGCTGTCATTTATAAATCTTGTTTTGACTGTAAGCAGTTGTCCCCCCCGACTGCTTTTTCTTCGTTTGAACTGAGCATGTTTGAGCTCGGCTGCACTCCTCCACTTTTGTGCGCAGTCATATATAGGGCTCCCAAGTACAATAAGGATTTCATACGGGACTTTTCTGATTTTTTGAGTGATTACATGTCCAAATATGAGCAAATTTTATTTTTAGGAGACTTTAATATCCCGGTGTGCAGCCCTGGAAAGCCGCTGGTGAAGGATTTTTTAGATTTAGTGGATGCATTTGGTCTCACTCAATCAGTGAAGGGCCCAACGCATGAACGTAAACACACCCTCGACCTTGTCTTATCTTATGGATTGTCTATTTTAAACTTGGAAATTGGTGATGCATTGTTTTCCGACCATATGCCAGTTTTATTTGATTTTATTCCTGTTTCTAAAGCTGTTAAACCCTGTGCTCCTGCTCGAAGCTGCCGTGTTTTTAACTCATCCACTGCTGCTCATTTTTCCACAGCCTTTAATAGTTTAAATTCACAGCTCTCTGTGTCTCTCAGCACTGAGGAGCTTTCACTACATTTTGATTCTTTATGCAACACTATTCTGAATGATGTGGCCCCAATTAAAACTAGGCGTTCAAAGCCTAAATCTGACCCGTGGTTGAGTGACCATACCCGTGCCATTAGGCAGGTATGCAGGAAAAATGAACGCAAATGGAGAAAGGATGGTCTCCAAGTCTCATTTGATATGGTGAGAGAGAGTTGGCGTCGCTATCAACAAGCTGTAAAAACAGCCAGAGCCAAATATTTCTCTGACATTATTGTTGCCAACTCTCACAACCCCCGTGTTCTTTATGATACAATCAACACGGTCCTAAATTCACATGAACCGGTTCCTATTGAAGCATCTAAAGAACTTTGTGATAAGTTCCTTCAATTTTTTTTGGACAAGGTTACGAACACGAGGGCTTGTATTTCTTTTCCTTCCCATGACCCTTCCATCCTGGTCCCCTGTCCTGCACTTTTTGATCATCTGGAGCCTATTTCTCTCTCCTACCTAGAGAAAATTGTCACCAGTATGAAACCATCAGGTTCCCCCCTTGATGTTGTACCTCCTTGTTTTCTTAAGGAGGTATTTTCTACAGTTGGCTCTTTTGTTCTAAATTTGATCAATAGCAGCTTAATGTTTAGCGTGGTGCCAGGCAATTTTAGACATGCTGTGGTTCAGCCATTATTGAAAAAACCTGGCCTTGATCCTACCTCTTTGTCCAACTTTAGGCCAATTTCAAAGTTACCTTTTATTTCAAAAATATTGGAAAAAGTTGTTTACACCCAGCTGAAGGACTTTTTGGATGAATTTAAAATTTTGGAGGTCTTCCAGTCTGGTTTTAAAACCTACCATAGCACTGAATCTGCTCTTTTAAGGGTTTTTAATGATATATTTTTATCGCTGGATTCTGGAAACTGTGTTTTACTTGTGCTTTTAGATTTAACAGCTGCTTTTGACACAGTCGACCATGAAATTCTTATCGCCAGATTGGAGCAATGGGTGGGCATCACTGGCTCAGCTCTGCAGTGGTTTAGGTCCTACCTTTCAAATCGAAGTTTCAGTGTGAAGATTGATAATTTTACCTCTGCATCTGCTGCCCTCCCCTGGGGTGTACCCCAGGGATCTATCCTTGGTCCTCTGCTCTTCTCACTTTACCTTCTGCCACTCGGCTCTATTTTCAGGAAACATGGTGTGCAGTTTCATTTGTATGCGGATGACTGTCAAGTCTATTTTCCTGTAAAACAAAATGGCTCCACGCAGTCTCTTCTGGACTGTCTTGGTGACATTAGAGGGTGGATGGCGCTTAATTTCCTTCATTTTAATGATAAAAAGACCGAGGTTATGGTCTTTAGATCTAGTGCTCCTGACAGTCCCACCACTTTTGATTTTTCCTCTTTGGCCCCATATGAAAAGTCGATTGTGACAAATCTAGGAGTGAAAATTGACCCCTGCCTGAAACTGGACTGTCACATCAACAGCATGGTTAAGTCCTCGTTCTTTCATCTGAGGCGCCTGTCAAAAATCAAGCCCCTCCTTTCTAGACGCCACTTAGAGACCGTAATCCACGCTTTTATTACTTCACGCCTGGATTATTGTAACTCTCTTCTGATTGGAGTAAATAAGGCCTCGCTTTCTCGGTTGCAGCTGGTACAAAATGCTGCTGCACGATTTTTGACTGGTACAGGCAGACGTGAGCACATCACTCCAGTTTTAATGTCCCTTCATTGGCTTCCTGTCCAGTTTCGAATCCATTTTAAAGTTTTATTGTTTGTTTTTAAGTCTTTGAACGGTTTTAGTCCCTCTTATCTGTCTGAACTGCTTCAACTTTATGTGCCATCACGTGCTCTCAGATCCGCTGACCAGATGCTTTTAGCAGTCCCAAAAACCTTTTATAAGACCAGAGGAGACAGAGCATTTTCAGCTCTGGCTCCTAAATTGTGGAACGAGCTGCCACTGAAGGTCAGGCAGGCCCCATCAATATCTGTTTTTAAAACTCGTTTAAAAACACATATGTTTTCATTGGCTTTTAAACCAGAATGAGTTCACATCTCTGTTTTAGTGTTGTATTATTTTACTTGTGATGTACCGATATTTATATGATTGAGATTGATTGTTTTTATTGTTTTGTGCTTGTTTTTATTCTTGTACAGCACTTCGGACAGCTGCTGCTGTATTTTTAAGTGCTTTATAAATAAACTGGTATGGTATGGTATGGTATGGTATGTCAGCCCATACTGTGTGAGATGCAAACATGCTGAAGCCTCTCTCTCCCATATGTTTTGGTTTTGCCCATCTCTGAACAAATATTGGCGGGAAATCTTTCAGACTTTATCACATGTACTAGATACACGCCTGAACCCTGACCCACTGATTGCTCTGTTTGGTCTTGTAGAGGGCATGACACACCTAAATAAAAACCAACAACATGTAATATCGTTCACCTCTCTCCTGGCCAGACGAGCTATTTTGCTTAGGTGGAAAGAACCGTTTCCACCCACTCACGCTCAGTGGTTGGCTGACATCATGTCCTGTTTAAAGCTGGAGAAAATCAGATTCACACTCCAACAGAAAGAGGGTAAATTTGAGAATGTCTGGGGACCTTTCCTGAATCTGTTCCAGTCTCTTTGACAACACAACTCATTCAGGTTAATGCAGTCTCTTGGCTATTTTACCTTTTATTTATTTTTTTCCTTTTCTTTTGGCAGTGATTGGGTAGGGATTATTTTCTACATGTTGTAACTTAGATTGATTGTTGTGTTTTTTTGTTGTTGTTTTTGTTTGTTGTTGTTGTTGTTGTTGTTGTTGTTGTTGTTGTTGTTGTTGTTGTTGTTCTGAAGAAAAAAAATGAAAAATTCAATAAAAAAGATCTTGAATTTGAAAATGAAGAGGGAAAAGATAGACATAATATACGTACCTACCTACAAGAAACTCATATAAATGACAACTTTAATGTTTTAAGGTACTGGATTGGAAACTATTTCAATATCATCCTTGTCATATTTACTATTGTGTTGTCCCATTTTATTAGCACATCAAGCATGGTCCAGCCTACAATTTGAATTCCATCACCAGAGGTGTCTATCAGCTATTCCTTTGGTTGCTGCAGCATCAGGCACAAGTGACATTGAGGCCACAGCTCCTGAATGCAACATCTGCAATAGAAACTCATGGCCCATTCAGATTTTATGTCTCTGGCCTTCCACTAGGACATGCAAAAATCTCCCTGATGTATGAGCTGAAGATCATATGAACAAGCACCAAATAACTTGTTTGTTCCACTTTGGAGTAAGCTGTTGGGTGAAGAATCAGTTTTGTGTTGTATGTTTCCTTAATGGATGAAGCCTTCTGGATGGAAGGTGAAATGTTTCAGCACACACAAAAAAAGAAACTGACCAGATGATGACCTGACTGAAAATTATTGGATTGTATACCTGGATTATTTAGCATGGACTTTGTTGGTTTTGAACCAGTTTGACATGACTGTCGACGAGGGAGAGGGCCGGCACCAGAGGAGGGGGCATGCCAAAGAGACTATCTTAGCACCAACATAACTGGTTTGTTCCACTTTAGAGTAAGCTGTTGGGTGAAGAATCAGTTTTGTGTTGTGTGTTTCCTTGACTGATGAAGCCTTCTGTATGGAAGGTGAAACATTTCAGCACAAAAAAAGAAACTGTCCAGATGATCTGACTGAAAATTATTGGATACAAACAAGCAGTTCCTTCCACCAGAAATTTTAAGTTCACACTCACCACATGTTTGGGTTTACAAGGTCTGTCTTGCAGACAACCCCGCCACCAGACTCAAACATATTGTTCATTATGGACCGCTATGCCTAGAAGAGAGGTTCAGTGAGAGAATGCTGTTCAGGTTCAGATCAGGAAGGCCGTTCCTCCCAATCACTCCTTCCAGACAACTTGGTCAATGCCCACATGGGCATTGATCACTCCGTAGAAAAAAACAATCCCAAGATGGTACCCCTTTCAAGACACCATCCAGAAAGAAGGCTGGGTAATCCCAACTGCTGTTTGGTGCATAAGCACAAACAAAACTCATAATCTTCCCTCCTAGATCTCAAAGCCACAGGGACAAACTCCAACACTGGAGTACTCAGCTGGGGTCTTGTGAGTATCCCTACACCTGCTAACACCTTTTTCTTCTGATCAACTCCAAAGGAGGAAAGAATCCAGCCTCTCTTCAGGAGTTTAGTTTGAGAGCTCAAGCTGTGCATAGAGGTGAGCACAACTATATTTAGTGGGTACTTTATTTCTTCATTCAGTCATTTATTTATGATTTTGAACAGTGAGTTAACACTCACTTCATGCGCACACATGTTTGTTGTTGCATAAATGTAGTTTATTGTTCTGTGACTAATGCCTTATCTAGCATCATGAGTTAATTAGGGGGTGAATGTTAAGAACAATATGTTTCAAAATGGGTTGTATCAGACGTAAATGTGCTATCACATCTGTAAAAGCCTGCTTGCACACTGGGAAGTAACTTTGGACAGGAATTAGTTTTATGTGGGTTTGAAGATCTTGACACTTCCATGATTTATTTCATGTGGGAAGATTAGGTGTATAATCCTTGATGAGATCGATATTCAACCAGTTTTGTAAATTAACTAACTTCTGTGCATCAATAAGGCAGGTCTGCTCTGTGGTACAACTGAAAATATTTGTGAATTGTCTTGTGTGGATTGGCAAGCTGTAACTTCTGTCATGTATAAACAATCTGAGGTTAAACACAAGATGATATTCATGCACCACACACAGGGTTTGTGCATACAAAAATACAAGTAAACCTATATTTGTCTTGCTACGCATTGCCATTACCAATCGGTAATGGACCCCACTCCCTCAGGTCTCACAAGAATAAGCCATTAAACCAACACACAACAGGTCAGCTGTGCAACAGACTTTATAAGTAGCTATTTATTTTCAAGGGCCTATTTGTTGTTCCGTTTGCTAAAGATATCTGGAGCGTACTTCTACATAATACATGAGTTCTCATTTTTGATTTATAGCCTCTTAATCACAAGGAAACCTGGTAAAAGTATGGTAATAAGCCATTTTATTTCATCTCATAAATTTATTTTCTGCTTTTATTCACTAATATACCCACATTATCTCAACATTTCTTGGGCAATGATATATATTTTTTTAAAATTGGGGGTGGTGGGGGGTGGGGGGGTTAAGATCCACTCATAGACCCAAGGCACCATGCTGTGAAAGAGCTGGGCTGAGCCAGGTGATTGCATGCATGCATACACAAGCACAAATTAACAATAAGGCATGGAAAAACACAGGAGAGCCTTCTCTCAGAGACTACTTCCTCAGACGGCTGAGACGAGCTGGTCTGAGCAGCCCAGTCCTCACCTCCTTCTACAGGTGTGCAGTGGAGAGCATCCTGTGCTCCAGCATCAATGTGTGGCATGGAGGCTGCACAGTTGCAGAGAGGAAAGCTCTACAGAGAGTGGTGAAGGCTGCACAGAAGTCTGTTGGAGTCAGTCTCCCCACCATCACAGACATTTACACCTCCAGATGCAGGAAAAGAGCCACTTGCATCATGAAAGACCCCACTCACCCAGCACACTCACTCTTTGCCCCACTCCCCTCAGGACGGAGGTTGAGGAGCATTAAATGTAGAACCACTAGACTGAGGAACAGCTTCTACCCTGAGGCTGTTAGACTCATGAATAAATAATCAATATGAATAAACACTGCAAAATATCACATCATGCTGATGCTGATCTGGTTTCTTGTTGCTGTGTTCATCTGTGACCATCTGCTCATACAGACTCGTGTTCGTGCTGCTGTTTATAATGATGTTTTTCTACTACATTAGGGCTTAGTGTATTACTAGTTGATGTTTTTCTTAGTTAATCCTAGGTGTTATTACTGTTTTTCTCTTGCATGTTGTTGGATGTAACTGGGACCCTGTGTACATAATATCGTTTTCATCACATGTACCACATGTGGTGCAAATGACAATAAAGACTCTCTGACTCTGACTCTTTTATTAGAATCTGCATTCCAAAAATTGTTTCATTTGTCGTTTTTTTTTTTTCTTCTCTGGCTAATAAATATCTTCTAATAAATATTCTCATTCTTTTAAATGTCATTCTACTGATGATCCAGTTTGCATGGAACTGGGCATGCTTTGCTTTGCTCATTTTGTGCAAATACTTGTAACAGGGAGTGAGAGGTAGAGATAGTTTAAAGTGGCGTGCATGGGAGACTGGCAGTGATGTGGCCTAGTCACATGGATGTGGGCGGCCGGGGTGTAGTGGTAATGGCAGTCGTCTCCCGATTGGAAAGTTGGCGGTTCGACTCCCGGGACCCGTACCATGTGTCGTTGTGTCCTTGGGCAAGACACTTAACCCTGAGTTGCTCCCGGTAGGACTGGAAAGCACCTTGCATGGTAGTCTGCCGCCACCGGTTTATGAATGTGTGTAGCATTCAATATATGTGTAGCACTTTGAGATTTTCAGTAATGAAAAGTGCGTTATAAATTGAATTAATTATTATTATTATTATTATGTCCACGAGAGGCCAGCGGACAAGCACACTGAGACCAGAGAGGCTGATATCAGTTGAGCTGCAAACAGAGTCATGATGTGAGTATTTTATCGATTTCCGAGGAATTTCAGATGCGTCTCTCAGCTGATGAACAACACTTCTGATTTGAAGTAAAGCTGATGGACAGTTTGCAGCCCCCAGGCCATATCCAGCTCATGAGCCCATTCCATCTGTTTTAAATGGTTGTTAAATCATGCACAGTCCAATGCAGGATAACTATAGCTTAGCCTGAAAGCTTTTATGATTGAGTCATAGCTCATCAGACCACTTCGCATGTAATCACTAGGACCATGGTTAATATTCAGTTCAATTGAGTTTATTTATATACAGTAGTGCCAAGTCACAACAGAAGTCATATCAGGACACTGAACAGAAACATTCATATATACTGTATATATGTATATATATATATATATATATATGTATA
>JBBPBX010061798.1:0-21014 GCA_038048925.1 Garcialebias charrua | reverse complement strand
TTTCATCTCATAGGCAGAAAGTCTCTTGACGGAGACAGGAAAACTGTTTACCGAAACGGCCAGATGGCCTGTCCTGTTGCGTCTAGCTTGAAGACAAAACAAGAGAAGGCAGAGAACAGCTCTTACCCTGACTTCTGCCTTAGAGACAGAGCCTGCTTGCTTTTGCAGAAATAAAACCAGCAGAATGTCGCAGTCATGCAAGTAACAGATCATCATTAAAAATGACAAAAATATACTGTAGATCAAATCTGAATTAACACACATTAAAGAGAAAGTTCAATCTGATTAATTAGTGTCCATTAATTCATAATAATTGTTAAAATATATAAGTGTCCATCTGTCTCCTTGAGAGCTTCAAGAAGGTGTGACACTTAGAGTTTCAGAGAGATGTGGAGAGGTGTACTTGAAGGTCAAGACAGAGGCCTATATCACTACAGTCCCCCTTTTTGGAAGTCATCGCCTGTCCTTGGGGATGAGTTCCAACACGAAAGGATACCACCGAATGTCTCTGACCTCTATGTAATCCAGCAAGTGGAAAAAAGTCAAAAAAAGTTCAAAATTATACTCCCATAATGTTTTTGGAAATTCCATACTGTTCGTAGGTAATCCCATTGCGGCAAGCTTTTAATCCTTTGGAAAACATAGTCTGTTAACCCATGGAGAACTGAGTCTGTGATCCCTTGGAAAACAAAGTCTTATAATCCACAACGGTAAATCCACAACGATGGGGGTTATTGATTTCATCAGCAAGAATGGTTTTTAATCAGCATGTAGAGGGGATCCCTCGATTGAAGCAGAGGAGGCGGGCCTTGGATGAAGGTTGAAGACCAACGTTGGATCAGCAGGTCCCCACATCGAAGGTTGCAGGCTGGATGGCTTCCAGTCGGTGCCACCCTGGTTCAATGTGTCATGCAATTATGTGGTTTTAGGTGGGCTTATGATAGGGATTCTACATTAAGCCTTACCTATATGCACCTGGTATGTAAGCTATCATGGATTAGATCAGCTACAATTACCAATTAAGGGGTGGATCAATGCTGTAAAAATCAGAAATAGGGATCTATACCTATAGAAATGTGGAGGGCTTCTGTAACGAAGGCCTCTTCTTTCAAACTATTCCTCCATTCATTATTTAGTTTAGGTTAAACTAAAATACAAAAATGAAAACTAGTTTGGTCTAAATGTCTGTTGTCTTTTAGACGAACGACGCAAGATTTGGTAATCCCTAAAAATTTTGAAGTCTATGGCGAGACTCATCAAAATGAATAGATCTAGAATAGAAACGATCGAATCGGTTCTACCTAAATGATTGGGAGATCAGTGTAGATTATAGTACCTTAAGTAGTATTAATCTACTATGACTTTCAAAGATTGAGATCTTTAACAAAATGAACAGCATGTTGGCATAGTTAAAATCCATTTAAGTCTTCAACTTATCAACAATCAAAACCTCTATTGGCTGGGAGTGTTCAGAAAACAATAACAACTTCAATAACAACAAAAGTAGCAATCAAGCAACTAAAAACAACGTTTCACTACGTCAAACTCACTCTGGTCGTCAGATTACAAACCAGTGTTCTGTCCAGTAAGCCTGCCTCTCGGGTCAGGTTTCTGACGGTCTGCAGTACCCTGTTGGGCCTCATAACGATCCAATCGAGCCTCAACAGCTTGGACGCGACGGAGCAGGTATACGATCATCCCGCACATCACGAAAAAGAGGATCATTACCACAACTGAATTGAGCGAGTCGGCGCTAGACCACGCGTAAGTGATAGGTTGAAACGGTATCGTAGTGTCTGACTTGAGCGTCCTGAGAACTTTATTAATCGGTTCGACGTCGACGACTTTAGTTCCTTCAAAACGGAGTTGTTCAATTGTTTTAGGGTCTATCTCTAAGCTCATGTTTGAAAAGCACTCGGAATCTTCCAGAGTAGATTCCCACCGATCCGGATGGAGGTGGTAGAGTGTCAGTTCACCAATGTGTACAGTTGTACCTTCGGGGACACTGATCCACATTGTTTTATCTGGGAGGGTCACAAGTTTGTTAGCCGCGGGTTGGTGGTCGTACACCATTGTTGCGGTTCTCTGGGGAACATTGACTAACCAACGTGACCCAACTATTTCCGCGCTAGCGGTCGTAACCTGGCGTCGCGGAGTCATGGTCGTTGTGCATTTTGAGTTATCTGGAACGGGTGTGACACCGCAAATGCCCGTGCCTTTATTCAGAATGAAAGGCTTGCTCGTACACAGGTAGTGTATGTCGTGTGTGAGAACACACATCAGGAGGTTTGGAACCAAGTAGATTGAGGGGTCACTGTCGCGATAAGCAATCACCTTTGGAGTGTTAATTTTTACATGGTTTTCACCGTGCCAATTACCGACATTAATGACGTCTTTCAGTCTATATATGCCGTCTGATGGAATGATGGGTAGATTGATAAGGAACGCGAATTCACCCGTTACGTGGTTGACATAAATCGGGATTGCGCTACCGAGAGCGAAAGCTAGGTGAGCCTGGACTGACCTTGCTTGTTCGCCTGTAGCGGAGGTAAGGATGTCTGTTACCATCTGCATCGAGACGAGATAGGGTGGAATTCTGCCAGTGGCTAGTGCATCAACTGATGAGCTGATATCTCTAAGCATGTCAGAAAGGACCCTATCTATCAGGTGCATGATGGTGTATTCCCATTCTACCTTAAGTTTTAGTTCATTTACCGTTTGTGCCAGGACCTGTATTCTTTGGGTGTGAGTGTTCAGCACTAATACAGTTTGTTTAAGAGTTTTGGTCACCTGGGTAAACTGAGCTTGTTGTTGATTCATCTGTATTTGGATCTTTGGGAACTCATTTTGCATTTCATTAACATGTTGTCTTAGGGATGATATGCTGACAGTGTTGACTGCGGACATGCCTAAACTGAAAAGAGAGCCGAGAGGAGAGGCGGCGAGGAGGAGCAATCCAATGCCACGCTTCTCTCTCAAAGGTTTTCCACTCAGCTCCTGTTGAGTGAGAGTGTACTTATGTAGCTGCTTTAACATGTGTCGGATTTGTCCTTTTGCGTCCTCGATTGGGTAAGTGTACCACGATTTGTCGAGCCACTCCTCTTTGATTGTAACGTGCTGTTGGATCACTGTTTGGGGATCAAAGCGAACAAAGACCTTCTGGCTATACAGACGACAATCTGCGACGAGCAGTCCGGGTTGATCCCGAAGACTGATTCCTGAGGTAGGTCCGAGGGTTACAACCTCGAGTTGCCCCACTTGGACGAGTCCCAAGAAGGCGAGGATTAATAGGAGCAGTTTCATCGTGGTCCTAAGGAAACACAAACAGATAGAACTTAGCTTTCTAACAATTATTGGACTAAAACCTGTGGATTTACAACTGTCGTTAGAGTTAGACCTCGTTGTGAGTTTTACACTTAGTGTTCTACGTTCTAGTTGGAATGGTTTCTTTTCGCAGCTAGAATAGTTTAAACTGTTTAGTTTATTCACTATCTTGTGCTTGGACGACCTTGTTTTCCCATGAAGTCTTTGAGTTTGCGAGAGCTATGTCATTTGTGGGGTTATTGAAATCTTTGTCCTTGACATGGGCATGCCCTAACATCACCCCCCTGTGGTCATGAGGGACCACGCGCACAGGTGTGGACGTCCGTCCATGGGCACGAGTTAGGATGCCTTTGTTTAGTTTAGGCTGTTTACGCAGCTTAGAGTAGACAGTACGCAGGAACTTCCTAGGCTTCGGCCAACGTACCTCTGTACGTTTACCTCTTTCTGCGTAATGCAGGTGTGTCACAACTGTCGGCGCCGTCGCAGGCGTGTCTCTGTCGTTGTGATGTATGTCTTCCCACTTCATGAATGAAGAGGTGCTCTTTGAGTCTGTAAGAACTATGTCATCTCTGAGTAGTTCTAGATTCAAATGCTCTTGAACCAAGGTTTCATTGAAAGCTTGGATGATAACTGAATTACCTGTCCCAGAGGACAGCACAGCGTTCTCGGTGTGTGATCCTTGGATCTCTACACCGTCCTCTACCTGTGGTAGGAAGTGTGAGTCTGCCCCCCTTTTGATTAAGGAGGGGTCCTCAAAATCAGTACCAATGAAGTCCAAGTGACTGTCAGAGTGTTGTAGACTGTCACCTTGTGGGCTCAGATGTCCTTGAACCAAGACTTCACTGCAAGCTTGGCTGTATGCCGAATTACCTGTCCCCCAGGACAGTACAGCGTCATCGGTGTGGGACTCTTGGATCTCCACACCTTCCTCTACCTGTGGTAGGTAGTGTTCAGGGAGTGCTGAAGGTGTCAGCTCGCAGAGGAGGTCCTCGTGATGGGCCAGAGTCTGGTCCAATTGTTGAGTCTCCTCTGTCTCACCTGTAGTTGAAGGTTCACTTACCGGGTCTGTGGTCTCGGTTGGGGAATCCCATGTGACCTCAGCGGTACCTGTTGTTAGACAGTCAGTGTCCTGACCTTGAGGAGGTACCACGATTGGCAGTGGACTGCTCACTGTGGTCCACATTGTCTGATTGCCATAATTTATAATCGCTTCAAAGCGATTTATAAAATCTTGGCCAACCACAAATGGAGTCTGGAGTGAGTCAAGTTCAGACACATATACCGGGTGGTATAGTGACATCTCGCCAATCTGCATGTGAACCATGGCTATTAGGGTTGTACTCGTCTTTGCGAGGCCTTGTTGCTCACCATGAGTGTCTCTCACAAAGGGTATTTGCCTGCCAACATCGTTAGCGGCGGTCCTTAGCTCCTCAAACAGTTTGGCTGACATGACAGACACGTCTGAGCCGCTAACCAGGAGTGCTTCTTGCTCTAGGACCCCTTCCAATGTGAGTGGCAGGTAAGCTCTTTTAGCTATCCCCCTTCTTATAAAGTTACACAGCAACCGTTCAGGCTTTTCCACACGTTTTTGCGTACGTGTGACTCTGTCTGTGTAATCATCGTCGCTGTCAGCATCATGATGGCTGTCTGCCTCATGACCTTCAGGATGTGGATTTTCAGCAATTTGCTTGCTGTCAGCATCTGGACTTTCAGGACGCTGATCATCAGCAATTTGTTTGCTGTCAGCATTTATGTCAGTGTTGACGTTGTTGATGTCAACTGTGTGCACCGAGTTGTTGCAAAAGACAGTGCTGCGCGTCGCTACATCAGGATGAACAACGTTGTTTGTGTTATCATCAAGGACAACGTCACACGTTGTGTCAGCTTGGTCAACCACTGTAACATTCAAATCATTTGACAAACAAACCACATCCTCAGTCACGTCCTCGCGCGGAGGCGCCGCTTCCATAATCTGGAGCATGTGTGACTCATTGCATGTCTCGAGCGGGGCAGGGGCAGGAGGGCCGCTTCTCGGGAGCACATGTCGGGACAGACCACTTTTCAAAGGGTCACGGTACCCAGACATCAACATCTCTCGAAGTTCACCCACAGTGAGATCCATGAGAGAACTCTTTTGGTTCGATCCGGACCATCTGGGTTCATCTGGAGGGCGAACACCTACCTTGTGTGGTTCTCTGCTCCTCTCAAGGATTTCAACCTGAGGGGCAGGGGGTTCAGAACTCCTACAGCTCGTAGCACCATGCTGATGTATGTTATTATGAAAAACCTGTGACCTCTCGCACTTTGAAGGAGAGGGAACCTCTACTACTTCCTGCGAGTGGGATGTGACCTTTTGACCTGTACAACCCTCTGATGGTATCCTAGGTTGTATTTCGGCCTCAAAAACTGACGCAGCATATTGTCTTATCACTTCCATGGAATCTTTTTTGCAATCAACCTTGAAATGAACACATTTCATTTGAAAAGGCATAAGATTCATAATGAAAAGACGTTTAAACTCCATATTTTCCTCTAATCCAGGAATAGTTTTTCCCCCGGAGTAGACCGAGATTAGCCTGTCGTAGAATGACAGGGGATTTTCCCACTTATCCTGATGGACGTTCCTAGCAGCTAAGTAATTAGCATACGATGAGGCCGATTCCCCCAAAATGCGGGGAGCACGGGCAGGAATCCCAAGGCCCCCATCCATCCATCTAGGATAGATAGGAGAGGAGCCCCCCTCAGGTGGTTCACCTGTTTGAACGTCCATCTGTGTACTGATTTTCTGCGAAAAACCAAGTAAAGTGGGTCTCATATCGCAGCTTGCAAATATGCAAAGTGTATGAGCTGCTCAGAAAACATCCAAGATGTTAAATGAAATAAAAGTCAGTGATGTTTAGTAATTTGTCGACCTGTGACAAGGTCAAACAAAAACGGCTGTCGTTTTGAGATTTTTTGTGAAAAACCAAGACAAAAGAAGCCTCATGTGTGATATTTTAAACTTGCAGTTTAAAATAAAAATAAAAACAGACTGTTTTGCACAGAATCAATGATAAAATTGTCAAATTTTATCAACAACATACAAGTCTGTATTAAATCTGTGCAACTGTTCTGCCATCAACATTTGATTACATGTGAAAATCAAATTAAAGTGTGCTGTGAGTACAATATTCTCAAAATTTTTCCCGTTTAAAACAGGAACAGTTACCATGTACACATTACAGGAAGACTGCGTCTTCTAATGTAACCAGCAGGGGTCACAGCGCTGGAAGTGAGTTTATCACAGCGACTGTAATTTCTCTATCTGACCGCTATAGAGGCGCTGTTATCACCAGTGAGCGCAGCCGTAGCTTTCAGCCCACACAGACATCCAACACGGATGAAAAGCATCAATCAGACAGATCTAAAGCGTAACGTGATAAGCTCTAGAACCCAGGCTCACAAAACGAAATCATGTGAGCAAAATCGGTTGACTGTGAAACCCTTTAAACTGCGTTTAAAAGAAATAAGGTCGGTCCTCATAAAACCGGCAAAATCGGTGTCACGTGACCTGGTCACATGGCGATCGGCAGTTTTTCAGAGCAACCGGCTCTGTCCCCCCACTAAAATCTCAAAAACACCGCGATTAAACAGTCTTTTCAAAGACAGTAATGGACAAACAAACACGGAAACTCGTCTGAGACAAGCAGCAAGTGAAATTTGACGAGGAGCGGGGCTTCACCCACTGCGCATGCGTCAAAACATACAGCGTAATCGACCAATCACAGCGAAGACAGAACTGTAGTTCTAAAACCCAAGTGTTCATGGGAAATTGTGTCTTCCAAACCTAACGCCGCCCACAAGCGACGTGCCGTTCGAGCGGTGCGTTCACGGACCTGCGGTCTTTTGAACTCCAGCGAGGAACGGACTTTTTAACGTCCTAAAACAGTCATAAATATCGCAAAACACCGCGGTTAAGCCAGTCTTCGACGATATTACGTGCATAGAACTCAAACAACACAAATAAACTGTTAGAAATGTGTGCAAAAATGAATCTGACAACCAGAGTCTACAGAAACCAACGTTCTTGAACGCGACACACAATGGACCAATCACAGCGTTTTAAGCAGCCATCTTGTCGGTACCGTTTAGCATTATAGCTCGGCTCAAAGTACTGGACTCTCTTCCACAAAATAAACGTATTTTTACACCGCAGAAAATACTGTCAATGAGCTAAAACACAACCAAGCTAGCTCTCACGCCCCCAGGGGAGGCAGCACTCTAACTGTGTACAACAGCGGACTTTACGTCAAACGGAACCGGAACTCGGTCCAAAGCGAAGCGGATTTTTCCCGAACCTCGGCAAACACGTTGTAACAGATTAGGTAAAATGGAGCAGCAAATGTGTGAACAGACCTTCAACAGCAAACCGCAGATGTAATAAAATGAAGCAGTGGTGACACGGCGGTCACAAAATGAACAATGCATGCAGCCTCGCGACACGTAATGAAACGTCTCACAAAAACAAACACTCATTCATCCGCAGCTCCAAAACATACGTCGGAATGTGAAAGAAAAACAATTTTAACGGGAAAATAATCCAGACAATGCCACAATTAGCAACTCCCGGACACTCACCAGCCAAAACTATTCAAAAGCCCAAAACCAGGATGCAAACTAATGCCAACAAACTCCGTAACATCAAGCTACACAAAACAACTTAATAAACGTTCCAGGAACTCGGACGAGCCACCAATTGTAATAGATTAATAATAGTAATAAATGTAGAGTAAGGTATTTAAACACTTACTGATTTACTATTATTGTAGATGCGCAGTTTAGCAGACTTTAATCTTGCACAAACTGCCACCAAAGAGCGAGTTCTTCCTTTTTCCGATACTAAGTTGTTTTTACTGTGATTAGACAAGAAATGTAATTTCACGCTTAGACTTCAATTTATATTGGTCTACCAAAAATATAGACCTTTTATTGAAACTATCACAAGAATTACATTAAACATTTGTATCGATATTAGCTCTGATTTAATAACTACGTTGACAAGAATTCAAATTAAAACAAACAGACAGTTGGACCTTTCTGTTGGCACATTACTTAAAGTTTACCATGATGAAAATAAACATAAGGAGGAGTTTAAGGAGGAAAGATAAAAGATTGAAATGAAATGGTTGAATCTTATCTTGAGATGTTTAACCAGTGATGGCACCCTCTGCTTGGTTTCGGCTGGACGTCCGTCCCGTGATGAAACACTTTTACCTTCGTGAAGATGATCCTGTCTCAACTCCGGTAAATTAGTCAAGCCAGACGCGCAGGCTGCTGCGTTTTACAGGCGACCACTTTCATCTTGCCACGGTCTCGTGAAGTCTGCGTCGGCCTCCCAGAGTGATGCCTGGTTCTGGTTTTGTTCAAGATAACTTCAGAAAGAGTGTCACCGCTTGGAGCTGTGACACTCGAAGTGGTTCACAGCTGACGTGCTGTTTGAACCTTTGCTGAAGACGTGGGCCTTTGGTGCCTGGCCGGAACGTACATCAGCTTGGAGAAAAACGTCCGTGCGTCTTCCCTTCTCCCTCAGAACTCAAAACCCAGTGAGTGCTGAGAACTGAGTCCCAGCACGGAGACAAAACAAAAGGCAGGTGTGAAAACAGAGCACTCTCTGTTTAGGCACAGATGAATTGTTTTTAGAACGGACGGGAGACCGAAGATTAAGTTATGTCTAGAACTTCTCCTTCGAAACAAAAACAGTTCAAACAAATACGAAGAATTGTTCATTCAACTTTAGACACATTCTGCATAGAGCAGACAGTTTAAAGCACAGATCATTCTGAGATGTTCTCTTAACTTTGTCATATTTAAAATATACCAGCTTAGTAAAATCATCATTGAAATGACAAAAATACTGTTTGATCAATTCTGAATTAACACACATTAAAGAGAAAGTTCAATCTGATTAATTAGTGTCCATTAATTCATAATAATTGTTAAAATATATAAGTGTCCATCTGTCTCCTTGAGGTTCAAGCAAGTGTAACACTGAGTGATTCAGAGAGGTGTAGAGAGGTGTACTTGAAGGTCAAGACAGAAATATCAGAGGCTAGGTGTATCACTACACACGTAAGGGAAGTAAACACAGATGCACACAACTCTTCACTTAATATTGATGTTTCCAAAAGTTCTGGTGAAGGACATGGGACATTTTCAAAAGCAAACACAAAGGTCATATCTTCACTCTGTATCAGTCCAGAACCTTCTGATGTTTACTTTCAGAGGAAACTCTCCCCCATATTTGCAAATGTGTGCCAACTGAAAATAAACTGTGGCATTGGTGATGTGCCCTGATTTTAAAACCAAACACCCAGAGAGGAAATGAAAGTGTTAGATTGACCTTAGGCTTGGAACTGGTTCTCAACCACAACAATAAATCATGAGGATGAAGAGGTGAGAAAAAGACCCACAATATCATCTGTAGTTATTTTATACCAAGGAAGGTGAAGATATTATGTTGCATAAGGGCAGGAACATGAGATTTGGAAGAACTATGAATGTGAGTGTATGTTGACGAATGCTCCAGTGTTTAAAAAAATAATAATAATACCGGTAATCTGCTTTGTTTACCCACCACAGTGTAAATTTGGTTATCAGCCATATTTATGGCAAAAATACCCAAAATAATCACTGACAGCTGGCAGCAGATAACAGATAGACTGAACAAACCAACAGTTCAGTCAAATTTTCTAAATGTCTTTAATTTGAGGTCAAACCAAGTTTACCTACAAAGTAAACGATGGTGTCTATGAGCATGCATTATA
Source organism: Garcialebias charrua (assembly GCA_038048925.1). NCBI lineage: Eukaryota > Metazoa > Chordata > Actinopteri > Cyprinodontiformes > Rivulidae > Garcialebias > Garcialebias charrua. Next base: position 10,887 of record JBBPBX010061798.1, on the reverse strand, counting down.
AAATGTGGTGCCGGTAATTTTCTTTATTCAAGTTTTTTTTCTTCACAGTAAAGTGGCTTCTTCAAAGGGACTAACCTGTTAGTTTGTGTGGATTTAAAGTGCAGGGTAACCATTATAACTTGGTTTACAGGAGGAATGTGAATGTAAATATACAGGAACATGGGCTTTGAAGGCAGCAGGTCCTGGAGGGAAACCCAGACACCCCTCATCCCAACAACATTCTTCAGCCCATCCTGGGCATCCCAAGTTATTCCCAGTCAGGAGAGAAAATGCGTATAACTAGTGTTGAGGTGACTGTCCAGTCCACATGTCTTCTGTGGACCTGAAGAAGGCTTACAACTGTGTCCCCTAAGATGGTGCAATGGGATGTGTTCATGGGTTGCTTTAAATGGCTATCTGATCCCTGTGTATCAAAGCAAGAGCTGTGTCTGCATTATTGTGAAGACGTTGAGTTGTTACCCATGTGGGTTGGACTTTGCCAGAGCTGTTTCTCTTCTCTGATTCTGTTTGTGGTCTTCTGTTTGTGGACAGGCTCTCAAGGTGAAGTTGTGAAGAGGGTGGTGTTAGGTTTGGGAACAACAGGGTCTCCTCTCTACTTTTCAAAAATTATGTGGTTTTGTTGACATCTTTAAGCCATGACCTTCAGCATCCAATGGGGCAATTGCAGCCAAGTGACCAAGTCACCTTGTCCAATTCTGGTTCTCATCCAAATCTAATGCCGGCTACACACCAAAAGCGTTTCGAGCGGCCGAAGCAGCCAGTTTACATGCAAAGTCTATGTGGAGGAGCGGCAAAGCGTGACGCGGCGCGTTTTGAGCAGTTTGAGCAGCGCGGCAGTTCTTTTCCGCGCTCGCGGCACGTCCAGAGCAGCCGTTGCCAGAGTTCAACGAAATGAACTTTGGCCTACTTTCACTGCTCGCCGCGTTCCAGCAACCAATCGGGAGAGACTCTGATATGTGATGACGCAACGACGACAGGACTTTTTTTGGACTTTTTAAACTTAGCAAGAAAGGAAGAAACTTAGTAACTTAGTAAGAAACTTGGCATTTTTACAGTTGCTGCTGTCCGCTCGAGCGTACGATCACCCCAAACATAATTTTTTTTAAAAATCTCAACGAAGACTTGCAGAGCTGCAGTTCGGCTCGTAGAAAACCCACTCAAGTAGTAACGAGGCTCACGTACAGCTGGTTTTACCTGCCCGGTGTACAAGAAACAAAACAAACCCGACCGGAAAAGGACCAAGACGCTCCTCCCACTATGCGTTTTCAGACGCGTTTGGTGTGAACAGACATCTGTTGACAAGCAGCCAACACCACGCGTTGGGAGCGTTTTTGCTGCTGAAGACGCGTTAACCCGGCTTAAAAGCTTTCCCCCCCCAACCCTGCTTCCTCTAGGTTGGGGGGGTTGCTTCAGTTAGAGGAGTGCAAGTACCAGGGAGCCTTGTTTCCAAGCAATGGTAGGATGGAATGGGAGCTGGTAAATGAACTGTATAGCACCTTTCTATCTGATCAAGATACTCAAAGTGCTTTACACTACAATCTGTGCTCTCATATACCCATTCATACAGCACTCACTATATCTTTACAAAGATTAATCGGTGCTTTGTCACATTCATACACTGATGAGACACACATCGGAGGCAATGAGGGGATTCAGTGTCTTGCCCAGGGACACTTTGGTATGTGATTGCTGGTGGAATCAAACCCACCCCCAACATTTGCATTGGAGGACGACCGCTCCAACCAGTCAGCCACAGCAGCCCATGTTGATGGAATGCCCCATTGATGGATCAACAGATCGAAACCTCACTCACAGTGATGTAGATGTTTGGTCTGTTCTGTTGTGGATAAGATGATTTCATGCTGAAAGGCTAAGCCCTCCATTTATTTGTCCCTCTGCATTCCAACCTCCTTATTGTGTCATAAAGTATAAATCATGACCAAATAAACAAAAACAAAAAGATACTAGCAGCTGAAATAAACGTCCTTCATAGGCACTGGCAGAGAAGATTTGACAAATCTTTCAAGGGCGCAATGTACAAGAAGCATTGTTTAGCAAAGACATAATCAACAGAACAAAATGTCATTACTTTTTGGGCTAAGTTCATGTGAACTTGCATTTGGAATTTGTCTACACAACATACTGAGACACAGCAAAACAACAGAGAATGCCAAAATCAATAGCTTTATCAGAAGCTGATCATCTTACAAAATAAGACAAGTCATATCTCTGAACTACAGTAAACTAAAGATTTAGATTTTTTTTAAGCATAAGTTATAAATGCTACATGTTGTCATTGTATGTTCCCATATGACAAAACTGGTTATTTGCGTTTAACCCATCGCACATGGGATACAACCTAGGTGGAGCAGTGGGTAGCTATGCAAGAGCCCGGTGAGCAATTAGGGATTACTATGCGTCTTGTTCAGAGACACCACGACATGTGAGAATGGCTGGGGATCACACCTTAGACTTTCGGGTCCTAAGTCAGCTGCCCTACCTCTCCTCCATCTCATGAGAGCAAAGTAATGTTTTAACCTTTTGGCACAATGGAAACCCATCCATTGAACATGATCTAACCATGATGCTAAAGAAACTTTCTCATCTTACATTTTGTTATTTTTAAGTTTGCTTTAAAAGCAGTAGAAAATTTAATATTTTTTCCCGTTCTGCTAAGGTTGAACGAAGGGTCAAGTGAAAAGGCTGATACATCATTTGGTGGCGACCTGAGTTAACAGCCCTGCAGTTTCCAGGGAGAAAGACAAATGAAGCTAAAGTTACCTGCAGCTGACAATAAGTTGCACTCAAGAGCCTGAAAGTTTGTCTCCCACGGAGAGAGACTTTAAATGATCCATGTGGGTAAATGTTAGCCTCCTACCACCTCCACTAACGGCCTACATGTGTTCCCGTCATGATTTACACCAAAGTGATTGGTTTAAAAGCATGCTGGGGTTGGAGTATAAAGCGTTTCACCGGGGATCAGGATTTTTACAAGCTGCAGCTGAAAGTCAAGGACACTTCTGACCAAACAAGGGATTAAAATAAAGATGTAACTCTGTAACGGACTGGTAAAACAAGTTCAGGCCAGATGGAAGGAACAGTAAATGAGGCTTGGAAAGTAAATCTTTCTAAATATTTTCTTTTTTTATCTCCTCCACATCCCAATAAAACCAGTGTTTCCTTTTATTATCCCATCAACCTGATTGTTAATAAATGTGGTGAGGTTTTGTACCTTACAATTGATGGGACTATTTTCTTTCAGTAACGGCTGGGAAAGTCAGTCTACTCAAGAGATAGACCAAATCGGCTTTCATGCATAAAGTCCTGAAGGTCCAACTCAACTTCCCTCAGCCCTGCAAAAAAAAAAAAACTTCGTCCTACCTGGATCTTGATCTGAAAACATTTTCCAAGATGTTGAAATTGATGGAAACAAATCGATTTGTTTCTCAAGCACACTGTAATATCCGCTTGGTTCATGTTGCTTTAGAACTTGTGAACTCTTGCTGGATGAATTTCAAGAGTTTCATCATTGACTGTAACATAACGCAATAATCCTAAAGACACCAAACACAAAGTACAGCTGTATATAGAAACCAAAGTACTGTATTAGATGAGCTGAAATTCTTGCAACATGTCCTCAAGAAAGGTTTAAAAATATATATATAATTTTGTTTTTGTCCATCAACACTAAAAATAAGACATCTCAGCCTTTTTCTGGAGCTGCAGCAAAAGCAAGAACACCAACAGTAAAATGATTGCAATTAGGGGATTTATGGATTTAGCTACAATTTATCAATTTTTCAGGTTTTTTTCTTTTAAATTTTGTCAGGATATAACCGTTTGTCCATTCTTGCATTATCTTTCAACTGTTCTGGAGTCTGGGAAGCCCAGACATATCTTTCCACGTCACCTCTTTCAACTGGGAGGACTACAAGGTGTTCTCAGGCCAGCTGAGAGACATATAATCACTCCAGCTGGTTCTAGGTCTTAGTAGCAAAAAGTCAAAAATAAAATTGTATCAGAAACAAAACAAAACAAAAAAATGGTCAATTCATCCGTGAACATTTTGAACATGATGACTTGAAAAATAGACGAGGTACCAACAATGAGGCTGCACAGATGTCTGTTAGTTAGCCTCCCGACCATCACAGACATCTACACCTCCAGATGCAGGAAGAGAGCCACCTGCATCATGGATGACCCCACTCACCCAGCACACACATTTTTTGCCCCGCACCACTCAGAAAGGAGGTTAAGGGGCATTAAGTGCAAAACCATTAGACTGAGGAACATCTTCTACCCTGACGCTGTTAGACTCATGAATATCTAACCACAATAATCACTGAGAAAAAAAATAACATGTTGCTGCTGATCAGTTTCATGTTGCTGTGTTCATTCGTGCTCATCTGCACAGATTCATGTTTGTGCTGCTGTTCGGTGTATTGCTTTTATGCTACTAGTGCTTAGTGTATTTTTATTTAATGTTTTTCTTAGATCATATCGTAGATCTTATTACCGTTTTTCTTTTACATTTTAATACTTTTGTTGGATTTAACTGGGACCCTGTGTACACCATTTCATTCCACCACATGTACCACATGTGGTGTGAATGACAACTAAAGACCCTTGAATCCTTGAACGTACATGTTGTTGTGTGGCTGTATGTAGGCGTAAGAAATATTCCTTTCAAAAAGTGGGTTGCCAAGTCAAAATCCAAGATGGCTGCCACCATTTATATTTGGTAACCAGCCACCCCAATCATTTGAGTAAATTATGTTTTCTAGTGTTTATATTGCTTAAAAGTATACAGTACTTTCCAAAAATGACTTTGGTATCCCTTGGGGTGGCAAAAGATTAATTTATTGTGGCCAAGTCCACCCCATGCACCACTTTGGACAAAATAGCTTTGTCTACTTGTCAGGATCTGTCACTCTGTGCTGCCACGGACAAGAAAAAACAAACAAAACAAAAAAAACACCAACAACTATTTTTGTTCTTATACACAGTGTAAATCCTACCCACTTGAATATCTGGCACAAAAAACATTACGTTTTACTCTCATTCCCTGTTAAATTCCAGTCCAGAAAAACCCTCATCTTGAAAACTACAAAGAAAATTCCCTATCCAAATCTCTCAGCAACAGGGGGACATCAGTGTACTGCTTGTTGTTTTATAACAAAAACAAATACATCAGCAATTGACTAAAATTAAATTCAGAAGGTCATAGCTTTTAAGAAAATCAGAAATTGCAATTACTGTAATCTAGAAAATTGTGATCATTGCACTTTTTTGTAACAATAATGTTTCATTATAATGTTCTGTAAGCCGTTTTAATGCCTTAATGAGAACGCCAGTAATGAGAGCCCACTTGGACGTTTCTTTAAATCTCTATGGCGCAGAGTGGCAACCCGTCGTGTAATTAAGAATCAGCAGTGACATTTACTGCTTCCTCAAACTGCTGCTCGTTCATTCATAGCTTTAAACTTTTTACATGAGCAAATGTTTTAGCAGGTTTTCTTGTGAATGAACCGCGGAACTCCTTCAGGGCTTCACTGCTGCGTGAACTCCACCACCCCAGATCCCTGGCCTTGCCTTCACCCATCACGCAACTGGGGAGGTTTTAAAGAGGAAGGGTCGGGAATAAATAAGTCACGTAAAGCGGCTGGAGTCAGTTAAAACAGGACCGCCAAGGTGGGCTACAAGGAAACAGGGAGCGTGAGACCTGCCTTCAGATCTGGGCACACCCTCGGGTCCATGGAATATTTATGGAAAGGCCGCTTTGAATACGGATCGACCTGAAATGTCATCTGGAAATCATAGATGAGTCTACAGAATGTTTCCTGAAACTGCACTTAATGTTGGGAATCATTAAAACCAGAACACTCGAGATAAAAAATGTTTTTGTGTACGGTACATCAAATGCTAACTTGAAGCAATTTGCCTTTTCAGCAGCTGTTAGGGTTTTGGCATTTTAAACAGAAACATTTTGATGTTGCTTTACTCTTTAGATTTAATCTCACTGCTTGCACAGACGCATCAGAAAACAGATCATAGTTAAAAAAAGAAAAAGGAAAGGCTGAAAAATAATTGTATTTCCTGCCTTTCTTAAAACATAAACTAAAATACTAGCAAGATGATAAAGGTCAAAACAATACAAACACATTTGAAGTTCTACAAAACTATTGATAGTAGCAATACATAATACAGTCCAGCATTTATGGGATACGAATATGGTACTTGGTATGTATCTGGTATTTGGGCAATATGTACCTGGTACTTAGCTAGTGCCTAGCTGGGGTACCAGGTTCTTTCAGGGTGCTTATCTGGGACATAGCAGATACAGTACTTACTTTGTACAGTACATACCTTGTATTGACTTGGTATTTACACTGTGCATAGTGCATACCATGTACTTACCTGGTATCTACTTAGTATTTACCTGATATCTACCTTTTCCAAGTCAGCCAAGAGACATAGTATGTCCAGCATGTCCTGGGTCTTTCCTGGGGCCTCTTCCTAGTTGGAGATGTTCAGAACACCTCCTTAATGAGAGATTCAGGGGCCTCCTTACCAGATGCCCAAAACACTTCAAATGGTTCCTCTTCTGTGGAAGAGCAGAAAACTAATTGTGACAGTCTGTAATTATGATCTTGGTTTTCTAGTCCTTGCATAGAATTTGGGACCATAGGTGAGGGTAGCCAGCTTCTGTAGCCAAGGATCAGACTGCCAGGGTCCCCGCCCTCGGCCACCACCCATCCCACATTGCACCCAACCCCTTTGGCCCCTCCCACAGGTGGTGAGCCCCTCTTCGGGCTTTGCCCGGCCGGACTCCATGGGTAAAAGCCCGGCCACCAGGCGCTTGCCAACGTGCCCCACCTCCAGGCCCGACTCCAGAGTGGGGCCCCGGTGACCAGCGTCCGGGCGAGGGAACATTGATTCCATTAGTTTTGCTCATCATTGGGGTCTAGTCCCCTACCTCCCCCAGAACGTGGACATTGAGTCCGAATGGGCCATGGTTGTCTGTGCCCGTCGTGGTGGTAACTCTCGAACCCGGTGGTGGACACCGGCGGTGAGAGATGCTGTGTGGCTAAAGAAGGAGTCCTATTAGGCCTTTTTGGCCTGTGGGACTCCGGAAGCAGCTGATGGGTACCGGAAGTCCAAGCGGCATGCAGCTCGGGTAGTTACTGAGGCAAAAACTTGGGCGTGGGAGGAGTTTGGAGAGGCCATGGAGAATGACTTCCATATGGCTTCAAGGCGATTCTGGTCCACCATCCGGCATCTCAGGGGGGGGAAGCGGTACGCCACAAACACTATTTATAGTGGGGGTGGTGTGCTACTGACCTCAACTCGGGGTGTCATGGGTCAGTGGGCAGAATACTTTGAAGACCTCCTCAATCCTACTGGTACATCTACTACTGAGGAAGCAGAGCCTGGGGACTTTGGGTCGGACTCTCCAATCTCTGGTGCTGAGGTCACCGAGGTGGTTAAAAAGCTCCTCGGTGGCAGGGCCCCGGGGGTGGATGAGATTCGCCCTGAGTTCCTTAAGGCTCTGGATGTTGTGGGGTTGTGTTGGCTTACACGACTCTGCAATATTGCGTGGACATCTTGGGCAGTTCCCCTGGATTGGCAGACTGGGGTGGTGGTCCCCCTATTCAAAAAGGGGAACCGTAGAGTGTGTTCCAACTACAGGGAGATCACACTCTTAAGCCTCCCTAGTAACCTCTATTCGGGGGTTCTGGAGAGGAGGGTCCATCGGATAGTCAAACCTCGGATTCAGAAGGAACAATGTGGTTTTCGTCGTGGTCGTGGAACACTGGACCAGCTCTACACCTTCAGCAGGGTCCTGGAGGGTACGTGGGAGTTCTCCCAACCAGTCTACATGTGCTTTGTGGACTTGGAGAAGGCGTTCGACCGCGTCCCTCGGGGAGCCACTCCGGGAGTATGGGGTACCAGCCTCTTTGATATGGGCTGTTAGGTCCCTGTACGACCGGTGTCACAGCTTGGTCCGCACTGCCGGCAGTGAGTCGAGCTCGTTCCAAGTGAGAGTTGGACTCCGCCAAGGTTGCTCTTTGTCACCGATTCTGTTCATAACTTTTATGGACAGAATTTCTAGGCGCAGCCAAGGTGTTGAGGGGATCCGTTTTGGTGGGCTTAGGATCGCTTCTCTGCTGTTTGCAGATTATATGGTCTTATTGGCTGCATCAGGTCGTGATCTACAGCTTTCGCTGGAGCGGTTTGCAGCCGAGTGTGACGCGGCTCGGATGAGGATCATCTCCTCTAAATCCGAGGCCATGGTCTTGAGGCAGAAAAGGGTAGAGTGCCCTCTCTGGGTCGGGGAGGAGGTCCTGTCCCAAGTGGAGGAGTTTAAGTATCTCAGGGTTTTGTTCATGAATAAAGGAAAAATGGAGCGTGAGATCGATAGGCGGATAGGTGCAACGTCAGCAGTGAAGCGGGCGCTGTACCGGTCTGTCGTGGTGAAGAGAGAGCTGAGTCAAAAGGCGAAGCTCTCAATTTACCGGTCGATCTACGTTCCCACCCTCATCTATGGTCATGAGCTTTGGGTTGTGACCGAAAGAACGAGATCTCGGATACAAGCGGCTGAAATGAGTTTTCTCCGCAGGGTGTCTGGACTCTCCCTTAGAGATAGGGTGAGAAGCTCAGTCATCCGGGAGGGACTCGGAGTAGAGCCGCTGCTTCTCCACATCGAGAGGAGCCAGTTGAGGTGGCTCGGGCATCTGGTTAGGATGCCTCCTGGACGCCTCCCTGGTGAGGTGTTCTGGGCATGTCCCACCGGGAGGAGACCCAGAGGAAGACCCAGGACACGCTGGAGGGACTATATTTCTCGGCTGGCCTGGGAACGCCTTGGGATTTCCCCGGAAGAGCTGGCCCAAGTTGCTGGGGAGAGGGAAGTCTCGGCCTCCCTACTTACCCCCAATTTACACTACATGCGTTCCGGCTCCGGTCCGCACCGGTCCGACCTCCGTAGCAAATACGCACCCATTATAATCAATGAGAGAGTTTACACTGGCTCCGCACGGCGGCGGCGAGGCGAGCGAGCGGACGGCAGTCCGTCAAAATAGGATCCCATCCTATTTCTGCCGGACGCCGGAGCTGTGCCGGAGTCAACTTTCAAAGATTACGTCGCACCAACAGGAAAAGGAACGAGCACAACATCCGTATTTACAAAATAAAATCACCACGGGCGGACTTTTATCCTAGCTCTATACGGATTTATTTGTACAAAAATGCTGTCAAACTATCATTTATGACTACACCTACAAACGCAATACAAGAAATAAATAAATAAATAAAGTATTTTATTCTGAAATGTAATAGATCACGTCCTGTCGCTCATATCTCAATGCAAAAAACAATCAAACAGCGAGGCAGTCTCTACTGTTGTTCTCCTTCTTCCACCGAATGAATTGTTTTGTTCTGACTTCATCATTTATCACTTGATTTATTGCGCGATCTCGCAATTCCCGCGCATGCGTCTTGGAGCAGCGCATCCAGGCGGACCTGAGCTGAGCGGAGGTAGTGTAAACTGGACTTTGAGACGCTCAGCTGCGACCTGCGGAGCGGAGCCGGAACGCATGTAGTGTAAGTTCCGGGTTAGGCTACTACCCCGCGACCCGACCCCAGATAAGCGGAAGAGAATTGATGGATGGATGGAAGGTGAGGGTAGGAATGTAGACTGACTGGTAAAGAATTTTGCCTTGCAGATCTACTCTCTCTTCACCATGTTGGACTGGAACACACAAACATGCTATGGAAGTCACCTGAAGGTGATTGCCTTGGCACCCTGAAGCTTAAAGCTAACTCTTGGGACATGGAATAGTTGTACAACATGGAATTCTTCAATTCTTAATATTCGTAAAAACAAACAAACCAAAATAAATAGTTTTGTGTTTGCTATGGTCTGTGGCAACAACCTAAAGCTGGGTTAACTAAAAGTTGATCAGTTATAGATGTACATCAAATTATTATGTTCAATGAAGAACACAACTAACAAGTACATGGTGTTGCCACTTTGCCTTTGGTGATGGACAAAAAAAAATCCATGAAGGTAAAATTAAGAAAAAAGATAGTCTCAGAGGAAATAATAGAAAACCAAAAGACGCGCAGAGCCAATATTAAGGCTATATAATGACCTCATGGATCTTCGGAGACGTGATGTTCCAGTTCAAAGCTGAAACAAATCTCGATTTGCAGACATGAAACAGACCATCTTGTTAACATCCTCTATAATTGCAAAAAAGAGACAACGCCACCACAGACAGAGGAGCGCCTCCAAATAAAAGACAGCACCTGGTTTTTCTCAGAAACTTCCTTTTCGTGACATCTGACTGTGTAGCTTTACACTCCAAACAATCTGAAGCTTTTCTAAAACCACAAAAGACACGTTTGATCCTATGCATGGGTCCTGCACAGCTAAAGTTACCGTTTCAACCCTAAAGATTAAGTCACACCAGCAGTAACCACACCAGCAACATGTGTTTCTCATCGTCTGAAACGTATTGTGTTGTCTTTGGCTCGGAGATGGGCAGAGAAAGTGAGAGAAATGTGATAAAAGGTGGTCAAAGGAGGGTTTAAGCCATGGAGCATTCGCTGGAAATCTAACATTTTTCACTTAGTTAAATAATGATGTAATTACACGGAGTCCAAAGGAGCGTGTCTTCATCAGATCCTTGTTGAGACCCCTGCCTGACCTACAAACATGGAAACGATTAAAGGAGGAACAGATGAACCTAAAACATGTTTTAGTTCCTTTTTCTTCCAAGTTAACACTGAAATTGAATGATAAATGAACTGTACTTATATAGCGCCTTTTTATCTTGTCAAGATATGCAAAGCTCTTTACACTACACCCTCACTTACCCATTCATA
>JBBPBX010061797.1:0-21014 GCA_038048925.1 Garcialebias charrua | reverse complement strand
ACTACTTATCCAGGACTCCCAGAACTGAATGAGTCATAGAAAAAGTAGACACATCCCGTAAACAAAAACGGGTAAAAACAGGACGAGCTCCAAGCTGCGGCCTGACAGATGTCGCTGACCGACATCCCACCGTGCAGAGCTGCAGACGAAGCCATAGCTCGTGTCGAATGAGCTCGCAGAGACGCAGGAGGCTCCTTCCCCTCAGCTTTGTAGGCCTCTGATATGGCTTCACACAGCCAGTGAGAGAGGCGCTGAGAGGACAGAGCCCGACCCGCTGAGTTGTCCTAAATGGACAAACAAACTTTGAGAGCGGCGTACACTCGTTGTGCGTGCCAGATAAGCTCTGAGAGCCCTAATTGGGCACAGCCAGTGTGACCTAGCTTCCTCCTCTGAAGCATGAGGAGGGAGATGGAAACCACTAAGAGTTATTGTCCGAGATTTAAAAACTGCTGGTGAGCGACTTGGGATAAAGCCGGGTTAGGCCTCAAAGTCGCTGAGCTGCCATCAGGTTTAATATGTAAACAAGAGGGAGCTATGGAAAGTGCAGAGGTCACTCACCTTCTTTGCCGACGTGAGTGCCAGCAAAAGAGCAGTTTTTATGGACAAAAACTTAATTGACACCTCCTCTAAGGGTTCAAAGGGGGCTTTGGTTAAAGCGCCCAGAACTAGTGCCAGATCCCCCTGAGGTGTGATGTCACGCTTCAAGGGTCTAAGGCGTCTAACGCCCCTCAGGAAACGTTTAATCAGAGAATGATTGAATAACGTCCTGCCACCAAAACCCTCGTGACATGATGAAAATGGCCGCCGCGTACACTTTTATCGTGCTAAAAACTAGCTTTCTCTCCAACAGCAGTTGCAGAAAAGCCAGGACAGAGCCAATGTCACATGCTGTGGCCTCGATGCCTCTGTCCCCGCACCACCGCTGAAAAGCTGCCCACTAGACGCATAAAGCGTAGTTGTGGGCGGGGTACGGGCGTCCTGAATCGTCCAAACCCCGGCTGGGGTGAGGCCTAAGTTTGTTAGGCGGCGCCGCTCAGCTTCCAGGCCCAACGGCGTTGGCCTATTTCTGGGAAATGGCTGATCGCCCCTCTCGCTTGGAGGAGAGCATCCTCCCTCCATGGCAGCTGCAGGGGGCTGTCCACTACCAGCTGCTGCAGGTCTGGGGACCAGGGTGCATATTTGCACTCTGGAGACACCAGGATGAGAGACAGTTTCTCCTCCCGGACTCGTTCTAGCTCTCTTGGAATGAGAGGGACTGGTGGAAAAGCGTAAAGCTTCTTCTCTGACCACCATCTGAGCGCAGAAACGTCCACTCCCAGAGGGGGGTCGTCTTTTGGGTTCAGTGAGCACCAGAGTGCACACTTCCTGTTGCTTCGGGCTGCAAAAAGGTCTATTTCTGCACGACCGAATCTGGCCCAAATCTGATTTATTAAGTCCGAGTGGAGAGACCAGTCCCCCTGACGTGGTCCCCCCCTCGACATGATATCTGCTCCCACGTTCAGCACTCCTGGGATGTACACCGCTCTCAGAGAGAGCAGGTTTTGTTGGGCCCACAGGAGTAGCCGCCTGGCCACGCGCAGCAGCTGAGCTGAGCGAGACCCGCCCTGGCGATTGATGTACGCTGCTGCCACCTGGTTGTCGGTGTGCACCAGTACATGTTGCTGCTGAACTAACAGAATAAAATGTTGCAAAACCTTCTGGACTGTCATCAGCTCCAGAATGTTTATGTGGAGGTGGGAGTGGCTTGGCCACTTTCCTCCCACCGATTGGGAGAGGCACGTCCCTCTCCCATCCCATCAGAGATGCGTCTGTGGAAAAACTGGGATGTGAGACGTAGGTGTGATCATGGAGACACCCTCCCTCAGGATGTGGGTGTTTCCCCAGAAACGCAGGTCTGGACCCACGGATGGGGGAACCAGCACCATCCTGCGTTTTTGGTGCACTGGGTCCACGCGCAGGTTGGTAAACCAACGCTGGGCCGTTCTCCTGTGTAATAAACCCAGATTTAATACCACATGAGCGGCTGCCATCAGGCCCAGAAGGCGCATCACTGCTGCCGCCGTCACCACCTTCCCTGGTTGGACGCGCTTCAGCTGTGCTGTCAGATTGGCTGCCCTCTGCTCTGACAGGCGTGCTCTCATTGAGCGTGAATCCAGCTTTACTCCCAGGTAAACAATGGACTGTGCTGGGATTACTGAACTTTTCATCCAGTTTACAGCAAATCCCAGGTCCAACAGGTGTTCTGCTAATACCCTGGTCTGGACTACTGCTTCCTCTTGCGACCTGCTTTAAAAATAAGTGGGTCGTCTAGATAAGACAGGATCCACCTCCCTGCTGAGGGAAGTGGGCGTATCGCTGCTTCCACACACTTTGAAAAAGTTCTGGGAGCTAACCAGTAGCCGAAAACGAGCCTTTTGAACTCAAACTGGTTCCCCTGGAAGGAAAAAACCTCAGGTATTTCCTGTGTTGTGGGATGATACTCACGTGCCAGTAAGCATCCTTCAGATCGAGGGATGTGAACCAGTCTCCCTTGTGCACATTCCTCAGCAGCTGTTTTATGGAGAGCATGTGAAAAACTTCTCACCCAAAATCGATCTGTTGAAATCGACAGATCTAAAACTGGTCTCGCCCCTCCTTTTCTTGGGCACGAGAAAAAATCGAGAATAGAACCCTTTGTTCTGATCTCCTTCTGCCACCTTGGAAATCACTCCCTTCGACAGCATTCCTTGAATTTCTGACAGTAGGGAGTTTTGATTTTTGACTGACAATACTGTTTCCAGTATTCCCTTGAAAGGTGGGGGTTTTGCAGCAAACTGGAGTGCATAACCCTTTCTTATGATTTTTGACAGCCACCTGTCTAAAACTGCATTTTTGCTGCCACTGCTGGTTTCTGCCCAGTGGCAGCGCGAGATCTTGCTGTCTCGAGCGCATCATGTGCGTCAGCCAGTCGCTGGGGCCCTCCCTCCGTTACCACGGTAACCCACGGGGGCCCCGCCCAAAAAGGGGCAGCCCGATGTGCCAGAGGCGTGACGCGACGTTGCGTCTGACGTCGACGCGCTTGCTGACCCGGGGAGCGCTCGCTCTGGTGAAGCGGTGCTCCCGTTGAGCGCCGTGCGTCTTCTGGCGGGCGGTGTTTGGCTAAGTTGAGTGGCTTTTCTTTTCTTACCTCGATCGGAGCTTTGCAGAGAGGTGGCGCCACTCATGTACGTGGAACGCCAGTTAAACGTTTGATGAGGCGGAGCCCCGGCAGCCTGAGCGTGGACCGGGCTCGCGTCACGTGACACTAAGCAGCGCGCTGTGGGATTGACCCCGCGTCGACTGCGTGGCACGAGGTGCAACCAACATGGCATCAAACATGGCGTCTGGTTGTTTAGCTAGCTTTTGTGACCCTTGCCGGGCAGCCTCGTGGCTGTACCGGCGTCATTTATTTTTAGCAGCGGACGGGTTTCATTACCCGGTTCAGAGTTAAAAATAACGAGTTCACCAAACATGAAGCATTGTTTAGCTAGCTTTTTTAGTGACCCTTTCCGGGCAGCCTCGTGGCTGCACGGCGTCATTTATTTTTAGCAGCGGACGGGTTTCATTACCCGGTTCAGAGTTAAAAATACAGTAACGAGTTCGCCAAACATGAAGCATTGTTTAGCTAGCTTCTTTTGTGACCCTTGCCGGGCAGCCTCGTGGCTGCACGGCGTCATTTAATTTTAGCAGCGGACGGGTTTCATTACCCGGTTCAGAGTTAAAAATAACGAGTTCACCAAACATGAAACATTTATTAATTGTTACCTTGTTTGAGCTATCTTACTCGAGGTTAGCTTTTGTGTGGTGGGAAGCATGTGTAGTCGTGCGGCTGAGGGGTTATACGGCCCGACAGACAAGCCCGAAACATGAGAGAAAACGTTATTCAAAACATTTCGCTCTTTATTGATATTACACACTTCCCGCAACGAGACATTTCTGCTGAGGCGGTCGGCTGTAGGGGTTCTGCTTCTGGCCGCCTCTGCCCTAGCCGCCACGGGCCTGGTAGCCGCGGCCTCGTGGAGCGTGTTGCTCACCGTCCCACGGTCGCTGCTGCTTCTGTTTGAAAAGCCGGCTGCTGTGGCTGTCGCGAGCCCGCTGCAGCCGATGGCTGTTTCTGGTCCCGGCGGTCTTCTCCCCCGTCTGGTTGTCGAGATGGCGGGCGAGTGGGCATGAAGCCACTCACCGTCTCGGCGACTTCGTCTCTCTTTCTGCCAGAGCTCCGTCACTGCTGGGAAGCGAGGCCAGACCGGGTCTGGACGTCGCTGTGACGCGGTGCCGAACCTCGAGCCCGCCAGGTCGTTCGGCCTGGGCGGAGAGGGGGTTGGCACCGTCAGGCCTTTTTGCGCGGCCGCCCCGAGGATGATGTCGGGAAGGACCTGCATCAGGGATCCCATCGGAGTCAGGGGGGCGTCCGGCGGTAGAGGCTGGGAGGGGACCTCAGAGCATTCGCTCCTACGGTCCTCGTCCGAGGCCTCGCTCTCTAGAAGGGGGGGAGTGGTGTCCTGAACCCCACTCACGTCCCCGGAGTCCGTTGCTGCGTCTCCGAAGTCGAGCGTCGCTGCGACGTGGTGCCCTACCTCAAGCCCGCCAGGATGTTTTTCCTGGGCGGTGAAGGGGTAGGCACCGACAGTCCCTTCAGCACGGCCGCCTCGTGGATGATGGCGGGCAGGTCGTGCATTAGGGCTCATTGCTGAGAGAGAGGGGTCCTTTGTGACCGCCTCGAGGTCGACCGGTTTGTCCAGTAGCGTACGGTCCCGGAGAGTCCATTTGTCTTCACCGATGGGGTTGAACAGTTCTGCCCGTCTTTCCCTCTCGCACAGTGGTAGCTTGGCGCAGAGGGGGGCAGTCGTTGTCCGGGGCCGCGCGTTCGGCTCCCAGGCACCTTTCGCAGGTGTCGTGGCCGTCGAAGCTGAGAATCAATCCAGCGGAGCAACCTGGACCGGTCTTTGCCATCTTGATGGAAAAAATAATGATAATGATAATTTCAAAAAATTTAGTAAGGTTCTCATTCGGGCTGAATGAAGAAGAGATAGATTCACCCTGGTCGAGGGGTTTTATCGACCCGAGGGGTGGGCCCATCCGGTAGGTGGGCGTGGACTAAAAGGTTTTCAGTAGGCGCTGACGCGCGGGGGAGACTTCCAATAAGCGAGCTAAAGGGCGAGCTATACGAAGGTAGAACTCTGCTTCCATCCCCTCATCAACATCTGGGCTAATATAATCATGCATGCTGGCAGCGATCGAACTTTAGATCCAGCTAGCTTGTTGTTAGCTACGCTAGCGGTGGATAGTTTGCTGGACTCGTGTTTTCTTCTTTCTGCACCTTCACATCACTCTACAGTGTCTATACACTTATTATGGTACCTTGTCAGCAGAATGTCTCCTTGTAGCAAACAACTCCCTTTAAAATATGAAAATGTGTCGGTTGAACATCAGAGCTCCCAAAGACCGTCCGTTTAGAGCGCCGCCATCTTGAACACCTCCTCATCACGAAGGAAAACGGCCGAGCTGGTGACGTCATGTACACATATTTACCAGCAGCCACCACCAGGGGGCGTCGTCAATACACAAACAAAAGGAACCTGGAGTTTCCACAAAGATTAAAAGAAACATTTCTAATAACTACTAGATAAACTTTTCTGAAAAACAAGAAAAATATTATAAATATGGTGCATTTTGATCAAATTAATTAAACAACAACCCTGTTACAATCAAAAAAGGCGTTCAATACAAGAACAACTGGACTTTATTTGTGTTCTTTATGAATGCAGTCAAATAAAGTCCAGTTGTTCTTGTAATGAACACCTTTTTTGATTTTATCATGTCCCGGATGACTGAGAATCTTCACCAGTTAGTTGGGAAAGAACAATTTGGTGAATTACCACCACAAACTGGTGAGGAGTTGGACTGAAACAAACAAACAAACAAACAAATTAATTAATTAATTAATTATTATTTTACAGGTTTGACTCAAACTTGATCTGATCTTAGTCTAAAAGAAAGATGAAAGGTGGCGGGCCATGCATTATTTCAAGGACTGCCAGGCCTTTAAGTGTGTCCAGCATCAGAACAGCTGAAGTGAACAGGAGACAGGATCACGCTCATGCTCCACGCCACAGACAGCATGATTTTGCTCTTCCTCTTGGCCTCGGTGATCCCCAGGGGGTTGAGGATGGCGGACTGTCTGTCCAGGCTGATGACCACGGTGACGAAGGCGCACGAGTACATGGCCACCAGCTTGAGGAACATGAGCAGCCTGCAGGCGGCGTCCCCGGCGCGCCACTGCACCGTGATGTTCCACGCCGCGTCCACGGGCATCACGATGAACGTCACCAGAAGGTCCGCCGCGGTCAGGTTCATGATCAGGATCCGGACGTGGGACTTGCGCTTGCCCGCCCTGCCCGCGGCCCACAGCACCAGCAGGTTGCAGACGGCCGAGAGCGCGCACAGGGAGAAGGTGATGATGACGCGCACTTTGGCCGCCGTGGAGAAGGTGGGCAGCTGGAGCGCGTCTCCAGCCGCCCACCAGCTGCAGCCTGCTCCCTGACAGCTGCTGTTCCCCGCCTGCTCCGTCAGCTGCTGGAACATGGTCCGGGTCTCCCCCTCCGGGACGGGTCCTGCTAAACTCCGACCTCCCTCCACATCTTCAGCTGAAGAAGTCCCGGGAAAAAAGGAGGAATTGAACCTTTTCAGAAACGAAGCGTTCAGTCAAAACATCTTTTAGCTTTTACTAAGCAGCAAGTAAGAGTAATTGTGACTTAAAGATTGGCTGATTCGGAAAAAAAATGAAGAGGTGGCCTGAACTTGTATTATTCTGCAGTTTTGCGCATTATTTCAGAACGAGCCAATAAAATGTAATAAACTGTTTGAGAGGGTGCATCTCACCTGGAGCTGGTGTTTCCTCTGCAGCTGTTGCTTCAGTCTGCTCCATCCATCCTCTGAGGTGCTGCTGGCTCCGTTTGATCCAAAGGAGGGGAGGGCTCCTCTTCACTGACACATGATGCACAGACAATGAGCCCACTCTCCTCCAAAGACACTTTTATATCACTGTAGTGAACCTACCCAAGGTCAAATTAAGGTTTTTGAACTGTCCAGTGATGACCTTTACTGACCTCTCAGTAAAGCAAGACATTTACTACAAAATTATTCATTTAGCTATAATCTGATAACATAGTCACCAATAAGAGACTATTTCTATCTTTGATTTTAGGCTGATGTGATCAAAAGAATAATTTTATTTGTAAGAGCATCAGTACATTTTAATGTCAGATAAATCAAATACTCTGCTTAATTCAAAATGTTGTACATGGAGGATTTCTCCTCTCCTCTCGAACTTGCATGTGAAGATAAAAGGAACACTTTATCTCATTCATTTTAGCTTGAGCTCAGGACAATCTAGACACCCAAAGACTTTTGTTTTTGTCCTATTTAATAATCAAGCTATTATCATTAATAGGTCCCATATGTGATGCTTAATGACGTTGTTTTAATCAAACCAACAGTATTTTGTTAAAGTGTTAAAGCAAAGGAATCAGTTTTATGATAAAATGCTGACATCTGAAACTAACACTTTATCTTTCTGACAAACTAATCTTTTGACCCCCTTTCAACATGTTGATGTCATCCTCACATCAACTTATGATGCCATTCGGCCAATCAGAAAGAACACATTTTCTGGGTCACGTCTCAGTTAAAACCTTCACATCTTACTTTCTCTAGGAAGTCTGCTGGAGTAAGCCTCAAACCATGGTCTTCTCCAAAGAACTGATGATCGTCTAGTCACACGCTAATGACCACGTCATTCAGTTAAAAGATTTATAACATGCCTGTTATAAATCTATTTCAAGCCGTGAAAAGCTCTCTTTTATTGACATTCCTTTAAGGAACGTCTTATCTTGGAAACACCACCAGGAGCTGCCGTTACTTTCGGTTCGAGTCAAGGCGCACGTCTGGAGACGCTGAGAATGGTAAACGAACTGACCAAACTGGACCGAGGGAGACTGACCATCTTCACGAGGTAACAAGTCGTCAAATGCTTTGCCAAGGGTACCAACGTGTAGCTTTAATCGGCCGGAGAACTGCCATGTTTCTGGTTAAAACACATCAAGATAACTCCCTGACTCTTAACTTTTCTTCCTCCATAAATTTCTCCTCCTAAACCTTTTCCCTCTCTATCTAAGCTGGAAACTATTTTAAGCTGAAATGCCCACAGACTAAATATGTTAACATCCAATATTTATGTCTGTTGTGTTAAATTTAAGTTTGCTGACGTATTAATTTGAAAGAAAGTGAAATCATGTCAATCAAGTGTAATGGTGTTAATTTAGTTGATTTATTTTAAATAAATGATAGTGTCTCTTTGACATATCAAACTAAGTTAACGTCTTTGTCACTTAATGGCTTTGTGTATTTATCCATCATAAAGATCACAGAAATATTGGGTAAACTGAAAAAGAACAGAATCCGTGAATTTACTATTCAATCTGAATAAGTAGATTAATTAAGATAAAAAGGAGATCAGTATTAATATTGACCTCCTCATTAATTCTTACATCTGGTGGCCCGTACCGGTTCTGAAAGTTTATTGATTTCTGTGGTTTCTCATGAACTGTAACGTCATGTTTGCATAAACGGATCCAAGTTTTAAACTCTGAGGATAATACTTTTGGCTGGAAGTGTTCAAAGCAGGCAGATTCTGCATGTTTTTATCATTTGAAGCTGTGAGATTATTATTGTTTCAACTCTGTTAGACGCTGTTGGAAGCATTCAGGTGAAGTTTTGTCAGCCGTGGTCTGTGGTGGTTCTGGTCCTGGTTCGGTCCAGTTCACGCAGACTCCTGTACAAAGCTTTGTTTGACCGCCGAGTCAAAAGCCTGAAAGCTAATTTAACATCTACAAGATTGCTGTTGTGGTATTTTACATTTTAGAGCAGGTCAGAGAAGCATATTACTGTAGAACGTAGTCGGATAGTGGTTCTGTTCAGACCCGAGTTTCTGCTCCACGACGAAGTGGACCGGAACCGACCTTTACGCGCTCCGAGTGAGTCCGTGTTTGTTCAACAGCTGCAGTGCTGTGTTACTGAGCGTAACTAAGTTGGCCTGTCTAGGTGTGTTCGCCGCATGTTTCAGAGTTTTGGGGAGTTAAATTGAAGCGTTTGAGTTGTTTTAAGAGTCTATAAAGTTGTGGTCTGTTGTGCGAGCTAACGTTAGAGCTACGTGTCCAAGTACACGTTTGTTTATGAGCTGTGATTGGATGAACGAGAGCTGTGAGCTGTCAATCACTCTTGTGGCGAACGCTGATTCGCTGTTGTGTGCTGTCAATCACTCTTGTGGCGAACGCTGATTCGCTGTTGTGAGCTGTCAATCACGTCGCACGCCGTTGCGACCAGCCCACTTTGTCGTCATTTCCGGCGCTACATTGGTCGAAGGTGAGAAACTACATTCGCCATTAATGCTTGGAGATTGAACTACATATGCTGTGATTGATTTGTTGACGTCACGTATGTTGTAGCGAGCTCCGCCTCGCTCACGTAAGAAGCTGGTGACGCGCTACGCACGCTGCGTTGGCCCGCCCATTCTTGTCGTCATTTCCTGATGCACATTGAGTGACAATCAGACGCAGTTCACACACACACGCTGACAGAACAAACTGAGTTTCACTGAGAGTTTAAACATTCTTTAAAGCCATCTAAACTGTCTAACAACATAGATTTGTCTCTGAAAAGTACGCGGTTCGAGCGTTTATCACTGATACACTAGAAACTAACTCTGACAAGGTTGTTTTTAGTTTAAATACTGATTAGAAAAATCAGTTTCCTCGTGATTAAAATTAAGACTCGAAGCTGCCCCCTGTTGGTTAAAAGACGTTGACAGATGAGTTTTCTTAAAAAACATCATAAAAAGTCAGCATTTTATGGTGAGTTACCAGCTTTTAATTTTGTTCTGTACACAAACAATAGCTCCTGTTTATTTTAAATAAAATATTTAGAATAACAGAGGTACGGACAAACATTTTTGCTTATTTTAAATACAAAGAATTTAAAATAACAAACAAAAGTACAGTTTTCACTCCAGATAACTAAAAAATTTTTCCTTTCTCTTCCTTTCTCTGACACATCATCTTCCACAGTTGTCCTGTGCACATTTAAACTTTCCTGTTTATTTCAAATAGTGAAAAGTTTAGAATAACGAATACAGAACATCTTTTATTTTGATTTTCACTGAAAATCCAGATAAAAGATGGCAGGCACAGAGGGTGAGACCCCTGACACCACTGATACAGGGCAGCCTGTGCCACCTCAAGGCCACGACCCGACCAAAGCAGATTGGATCGAATGTGCCTTATTTTCACTCACAGGGCCCATCACAAACTACCATGAAGAGACACAGTTGATGGAGGAAGCAGATGTGGACAGTGCATTAAAAACTGTAACAGCTGGAACCACAACGGCTGAAAAGAAAGCAGACAGAGATAAACGTTTGGCTAAATTAAGCCTTCTGTTAAAGGCCAAGCTAGACTTTGAAACTGCTGTACGCCGGGCTGTCTCTACATCATGTTTAACAGCACAAAGGGAGGTTGCCACTTTACAGCAGGAGGTAAAGAGTTTAACACAGTCGAGTATTGGCAGCGCTGAACAAACGCGTAGTCTCTACGAAGAATGCAGAGTGTTAAAAAGGGATTTTGACCAATCACAAGATGATTTGGAAAAATGTGTGGTGGAGAAGGATACGTATTACCATCAATACAAGTCGCTTCAGGCGGATTGTGGGGAGGCACGAGACGCGCTGGAAAAATGCACGGACACCCTGGAATCATTATCACTACGGTACACAAGGCTGCAAGAAGATTATAGAAAATCACAAGAACAGCACATGATGTTACAACGTGAAAATGATGGGTTAAAAGTCCAACTGAATAGTTGTAAAATAGAGCGTGCATCAGCAATGAACAAACTCTTTGAAGAAGAGAGAAAATGTTTGGGTCTCATGAGTAAACACCTTGAGAACTCACCGCCTCCGCTGCCTCCTCCCATACCTGATGACCTACTCCCTCCTCCACCGCCCCCGCCCATGCCAGATGCACTACTCCCTCCAACACCACCGCGCCGTCCCTTAGGGCCTCTAAAACCGACAATCCCACCGGATGCACCGGTGGGTGGATCTGATAATAACCCACAAATACCTCTATCAATGGCTGAACTACGGAATATGGCGAAAAGCATTCAAACCTTCGCCCCTGGCCCAATGGGCTCACACGAAACCAAGATCTATCTCGAGGACCTTGATTTCCAGCTTCAACGCTTCCCAGAAGCTACAGATGATGATAGAATCTGTCTGTTAAGGTTAACATCGGACAGGACGGTGCATGCTTTTATGAAGCGTCAACGAGAAGCAGTGATGAAAGACTACAGTCTTCTCTGTGCTGCGCTGATAAGGGAGTTTTCTCCTTGCACGGGGCCCGATGGCATCATAACAGCAGCTAACATCAAGCAAGGTAGGAATGAACACCCAAGGTCATATTATGACCGAATATTCCGTGCCTATTTCGGGGACAGATGCGAACCTGAAATGGAGGAGGAGGTAGGGTTTAAGTATATTTTCAGCCAAAACCTCTGCCCTGACATAAGAGAGAAAGTACATGTCAGCGCAAACTATAAACGGAGGTCCATCGAAGACATAAGAGAGTGCGCGATAGATGTTTTTACAGGTCGCACACCAAACAAAACACCCTTTGAAGTGTGTCCTGGTGAAAAGGTCAAATACCAAACGCTAGACCTTGAAGGAGCAAGAGCGCCAGCTCACTCTTTTAAGGAAGCCGAGAATAAGCAAAATTTCCAACCTGACAGACCGCAAAATGAAGGTGTCCGCTGGAACAAAGACCCCAAGTGGTACAGGCCGCATCAAGAGGAAGAGCCCCATCAAAAAAGGAAGGCTTTCCAAAAGAAAAAGAAATATGGGTCCCAAGGAGACTCATATGAAAGAGGGTGGTCCCAGAGAGGACCCCCGAGCAATGCGCCAGCTCCTGCACCTCAAACTGAACAGTCTGGGGCGAGGAAAAACCCACAGAAGTTCCAGAAAAAAGGCCCTAAACCTCTGTCTTCAGAAGAGATGGAGAACATACGTCGGTTGTTAGAAAGTTTGAAAAAAACAAACAAGGAAAACAAACCTGGAGTGATGTGTAGCACTATCATTGATAGTGACTCAGAACACACAAATAACAGCAATGCCACGATTGCTGACAGTCACCAAGATACTGATGGTCAGGATGCTGACAATCAGGGTATAGACAGTCAACAAGATGTTGACTGTAACCATGACATCATTGTTACAGAGTCCGAGAGCCCCTCATCAGAAAAAGGGGGGGAAAGCGCACTCACCAAAGACAATGACTCGTCACAGACCGATCACTCAGACCCATGTGTGACTGCACTACCAGTACAGGTGAATGAAATTCACACAGACAATGGTAGACGTAACACACGTCGGAAAAAACCTGATAGGTTCCTGTGTAACATTATCAGGAAGGGGCCCGCTAAGAAGGCTTACCTGTCAATCACTTTAGAAGGGGTCCTCACAGAAGAGGCCCTCCTGGATGGTGGGGCTGACATAACCATTATGTCTCCCACACTGTTGAAGGAGCTAAGGATAGCCGCTAGCGGGGTTGACAGGGAAATACCCCTCAAAGAATGTGCTGTAGTACTACAGGGACTCTCAGAGACGAGTACAACCCTTACAGCTATAGCCATGGTTCATATGCAGATTGGTGAAATGACGCTATACCACCCGGTACACGTGTCCACCGTTGACTCATTCCCATTTTTGGTTGGCCAAGACTTTATAAACCGCTTTGACGCGATTATAGATTATGGCGATCAAACAATGTGGACCAGAGTGAGCCAACCACTGCCGATCGATATGCCTACACATGGTGACACTGACTGTTTAACAGCAGGTACCGCGGAAGGCACAAAGGGGTCCTCCAACGAGAGCACAATCCCGGTAAGTGAACCTTCAGCAACAGGTGAGGCAGAAAAGGCCCAACAAGAGAGCCTCCTCTGCGAGCTGAAACAGTCAGCACTCACTGAACACTACCTACCGCAGGTAGTCAAAGGTGTTGAGATCCAAGGATCCCACACCGATGATGCTGTTTTGTCTCCTTGGACGGAGAAATCAGCGATCAGCCAAGCTTTCTATGGAACCTTGGTTAAAAAACAGTTGGGTCTAGAAATGAACAAAAAGGCTTTCCGCTTTTCGTTGGACCCCAACGATAAACAGGTAATGACCGCAAAAGGGATCATTGACCTGAAACTGATCTGGAACCAACGAGAACTGGATCACCCGTTCCTCGTGGTCCCGAACTTACCACATGCAACCTACATAGGCTCCGACATTTTGGTAAGGTTAGGTGTCCGAGTGGACATCAACAACAATGTACTGTGGTCACTAGACACAGCCACAAAGGACTCTCCTGTGCTAACAACAGAGAACCTTAAGGCTGGACAGACCATTCCAGAGGTCTGTCAGATTGCTAACAGCCATAACACTGCGGTACCACCTCAGGTTATGAACAAGCCGGTGATGTGTCACATCATGAAAGGACAAGCTATTAGCACAAAACTGGCATACTTTCAACCATCTCCTATGTTTTTCAACTTAGGACTGTCCATGGAGGCCACATTCCAAGTGACCCTCGACTGCAGAACCACGACTGTTGCTGTGTGCAACACAAGCACAGAAGAGGTACTGATCCCAAAAAACACACAGCTAGGATGGTTGATCTCTACTGATTTTCATGATTTTGAGCTAAGCATTCCATTTCTGGGAGGACTCCCAGAGAACTTGATCCCATATCAACACACGGGGCAAGTCTTGTTCACGAAACCAACACAGGCCATAGCTCTCTTCTCCCCCAATGATTCCGACCATGACACAGTCAACCGGTTCGGTTTCAACCGAGGAGACAGTCTAGGTCCTCAAACTTATAGTGCCCTACCTGTAGACAGGTTTCACGACACTGAAGGGGACTCACTGGAGCTCCCCAAAGAACAAGAACCCCTCTCAGTTGCTTCACAGATTGACCAGGTGGTCGCCCAAGCCGACGCCCTGAAAACTGATGAAGAAAGGGACAAACTTCGCAAAGTTCTTCTAAAATATGAGAAATCATTCTCAACTGACTCGATGGATTGTGGGTTGACCACGCTCCACACAGTGAGCATCCCAACCCCGCCTAATGCTCCCCCTGCATTTGTCAGACAGTACAAGATTCCTCTGGCAGCACATCAACCTATCAGAGAAATCATTAATGACCTGTTAGAAAAAGGTATCATCCGATACTGTAACAGCACTTACTCTGCGCCTTTATGGCCGGTGTTAAAACCTAATGGTAAGTGGAGACTCACTATAGACTACAGAAAGCTAAACAAACAAGTTCCCTTATCCAGATGGCCTATGACGCAACTCCAACAGGAACTGCCCAAGGTCACCAATGGTAAGTACTTCTCGACTCTCGACGTCGCCTCTGGTTTTTGGACCATCCCTGTGCGCGCCGAGGACCAGTACAAACTAGCTTTCACTTTTGGTGGCCGTCAGTACACCTTTAACAGGTGTCCCTTTGGCTACGCTAACTCACCTGCAGAGTTCAACATCTTCTTGAACAAAGCATGTCCAGACGCCCACGAGCGTGGAACACTGATCTACGTGGACGATGTCCTTTTGAGGCAGCCAACACTGGACTCACATTTGGCTGAGATCGACCACGTTCTGAATCAGCTGACAACTGCTGGTGCTAAGATATCACTGTCAAAATGCCAATGGTGCAGAACCAAAGTGGACTACGTTGGCCTACTTGTAGGTCCTGACGGAGTACAACCACAGCTGACTCGCACCCAAGGCCTCGACAATCTCAAAGTCCCCACCAATCTCAAAGAACTACAAAGTTTTCTGGGCGTGTGTAACTACTCGAACCAATTCATCGAAAACTATGCGGACCTTGCGAAACCACTGACTGAACTCCTTAAAAAAGACGTACCATTTGTTTGGACTGACAAACAGCAACAGGCAATGGACGCTCTTATAAACAGGATCAAGTCAGCCCCTTGTTTAGTCTACCCAGACTACAACAAAGAGTTTTACTTGGAAGTGGGCTTCTCAGCTCATTGCATAAGTGCAGGTCTGTACCAGATACACGACAGAGACAAACGTGTAGTAGCCTATGCCAGCAAAACGATGGCAGGCCCCGAGTTGAGATTCTCAGACTGTGAGAAAGCTTTACTGACCACAGTGTGGGCAGTTAAACATTTCTCCAGCTACATTGGTGGACAGAAAATCATTGTGGAAACACAACACCAGCCAGTGACCTTTCTTAACAGTGAACGCATCAGAGATGGTGTGGTGACAAACTCACGTGTTGCAACGTGGCTCATGGCGCTTCAAAGTTTTAACCTAGACATACGTTATGGTCAAAACAAGAAGTCACATCTGGGGACGGACTTGGCAATCTGCCAGAAGTGTACACAAGATGTACCAGCCACCCAGCCGCCGGTTGAGGTAAAACCCCCAGTAACTGAAGACCCGAATCACCACTTCTTTGATGACAATATCTGCAAAGATATGACAACGTTGTACGTGGATGGATCTTCATTCCTCCGCGACAAGATCTGCAGAGCAGGTGTTGGAGGGGTCCTCCTCCAAGACCAAGAGCAGATAACTTTCAGCTACAAATTAGGATCTCAGACTTCTCAGTACGCTGAGATTGCAGGAATCCTAATAGCTCTCCAGATGGTAGTAGAACGCTCCATCAAGACGCTAGTCATCTGCACTGACTCTAACTATGCTCGTTTGAGTTTCGCTTGTCACCTCGCTGTGTGGAAACAGAACGGTTTCCTAACAAGCGACAGAAAAGTGGTCAAACACAAAGAGCTTTTCATAGCGTGTGATCACTTGGTGACATCACACGACTTACAGATCTACTGGAAGAAAGTTCCAGGGCATTCTAGAGTCCCAGGCGATGACAAGCACTACAATGACATTGCAGATTCCTTAGCCAAAGAAGGAGCCGACGAAGGTCCTCTATGGTCCTTCGACCCCTCCTGGTTAATCGAGACTCTGCCAACACATCCTTCAGTCAGAGTTATGGCAGTCACACGTGCACAGGCCGCAACCAGACCTGCTGACAACGCAGTCTCTGTACGACCCGCACTGACTGACCCAGACATCATCCAACTACAAAAGTCGGATCCTGCTATCAACTCCATGATACTGTACCTGACTGATCCGAACAAAAATAGTCCGTCTAAAGACGACCTGGATTCCGATCCAGACCTTAAGGTCCTCTATCAGCTGCGCAAACAGCTAAAACTAATCAAGGGCATCTTAACTTTCGCTCATGGACCAACGTCCTCACCTGTGTTCGTGGTTCCCCATGACCAAAGGGGGGTGATGTTAGTTCATGCCCATGATCTCCCGTCCGCAGGACACAAAGGAGATAAAGCCACGCTGACGGCATTAAAACAAATTGCCTATTGGCCTGGAATGAAGAAGGATGTCAAGGACTACATTGAAGGGTGCGTGGTCTGTGGCCAGTTTCAGCCAACCAGACCACTTCACAGAGCACCACTGCAAAGCAGAGGCATTGCATTCCCATGGTCTGACCTCCAGATCGACTGGGTTGGACCACTCACTAAGAGCTCTAGAGGAAATAAATATTTTCTCACGGTAACCTGTGCATTCACCAAATGGGTAGAATGCCTACCAGCTCCTAACGACACAGCACAAACCACTGCTATGTTGTTAATGAATCATATATTCTCAAGGTTTGGACTTCCCCTTCGGGTGAACTCAGACCAAGGTACACACTTCACAGGTGAAGTGATGAAAGAACTGTGGAAGACGCTAGGCGTCAAGGCCAACTTTCATGTCGGCTACCACCCACAGGCTTCAGGCCAAGTAGAGAGAGCAAACAGAACTGTGGTGAGTATTTTGAAGAAATACGTGGCTGCAAACCACAAGGACTGGGACGTGAAACTCCCTCTGGTCCTCATGGCCATAAGAGCCACTCCACACACATCAACTGGCATCTCTCCCTTCGAGATGATGACCGGTCGACAAATGACTCTCCCTCTACACCTGTTGTACCAACCAGGCGACGCCGCCATGGCGACAGCCTACACTACACAACAATACATGAAAGATTTGAATGTACACCTCAGAAACACTTTTGCTTTCGCCCAGAAAAACCTGGAAAAATCCGCTGAAGGACGCAAGGCGTACTACGACCAGAAGGCCTCTCACAATGAACTCCAAGTGGGAGACAGAGTCTGGTACTATACGTTCGCCCCAGCAACCGGGAAAGGAGGGTCCGAGACCGGAACTCTCGCCCGCAAACTAATGCCCAGGTGGACTGGACCTCATCTGATAACAGACAAAGTGTCCTCAGTCGTCTACGAAATCAAAATCAGCAAAGGCCGCAAAGAGCCAATTGCTAAATGGGTACATCGAAATCAGATCAAACCTTACAAGGCGTTCAATGACTCCACAAAAGACAAAGATCTCACAAACTCACCGACTTCATGGGATAATAAGGTCGTCCAAACACAAGTTAGTAAATAAACTAATCAGGTTTAAACTACCGTATTTCCCACCCTATAAGTCGCATTGTCCAATTTGAACTTAGAAACGCTAAGCCTAAAACCCACAACAAAAAACTAACCTTAACAACCGTTTAAATCCACGAGATTTAATTTGACCTCGGTCATAAAGTTGAGACCTGTTTTCTTGTGTGTTGCACTTTGGAATCTGACGACAAGAGTGTGTCGAAGCAGTGAAACGTTGTTTCCTTGTTGTTTAGTCATTACTGTTGTCATTAGTTGAGATATTGTTTGGTTCTGAACACTCCCAGCCAAAAAGGTTTTGTATTAACATTGGTTAATGAATGATATGGATTTAACTATGCCAACATGCAGTTCGTTTTGTTAAGTCTCAATCGTCGAAGAGTCAATGTAGTTTAAAGTTGCTCAAGGTACAATAAACTACATTGACCTCACAATTTCTAAATTGAACCGATCCGATCGTTTCAATTCTAGATTGTCTATTCATTTTGATGAGTCTCGCCATAGACTTCAAAATTTATTAGGAATACCAAATCCTACGTCGTTCGTCTAAAAGACAACAGACATTTAGATCAAACTATATTTCATTTTTATTTTAGTTTAACCTAAACTAAGTAATGAATGGAGGAATAGTTTGGAATTAGAGGCCTTCGTTACAGAAGCCCTCTAAAATTCTATAGGTACAGATCCCTATACCTAATTTATAGATTTGATCCACCCCTTAATTGGTAGTTATAGCTGATCTAAACCATGATAGCTTACATACCAGGTGCATATAGGTGAGGCTAATGTAAAATCCCAATCATAGGCCCACCTAAAACCACATAATTGCATGACACATAGAACCAGAGTGGCACGGACTGGAAACCAACCAGCCTTCAACCTTCGATGTGGGGACCTGATACTTCAACGTTGGTCTTCAACCTTCGTCCAAGGGTCGCCTCCTCTGCGTCAATCGAGGGATCCCCTCTACATGCTGATTATGAAAACAATTGTTGCTGATCAATCAACAAAACTAATCGTTGGGGATTTACTGCTGTGGAATTACCGCTGTGGATTATAAGACTTTGTTTTCCAAAGGATCACAGACTTTGTTTTCCAAGAGTTAACAGACTCAGTTTTCCGAGGGATTAAAAGCTTACCGCAATGGGATTACCTACGAACAGTATGGAATTTCCAAAAACTTTATGGGATTATAATTTTTGATTTTTCTTTTCCACTTGCTGGATTACTTCAAGATCAAAGACAGTTCAAGGTTTCCTTTCGTGTTGGACCCCATCCCCAAGGACTGGCGATGGCTTCCAAAAGGGGGGAGATGTAGTGGACCTACCCAGGGTCAAATTAAGGTTTTTGAACTGTCCAGTGATGACCTTTACTGACCTCTCAGTAAAGCAAGACATTTACTACAAAATCATTCATTAAACTGTAATCTGATAAATATAGTCACCAAAAGAGACTATTTCTATCTTTGATTTTAGGCTGATGTGATCAAAAGAATAACTTTTGTCATTTTCATGATGTGTGCTTTTAAGCTGTGTTATTCTGTGAGAGTTAAACTGTGTTTCACTGCTGTGTCAAAGGTGCAATTAAGTCATCCAGAGACTTCTTTTAATTTTGTTAATTCAAATGTTATCAAATGAATAATTTTATTTGTAAGAGCATCAGTACATTTTAATGTCAGATAAATCAAATACTCTGCTTAATTCAAAATGTTGTACATGGAGGATTTCTCCTCTCCTCTCGAACTTGCATGTGAAGATAAAAGGAACACTTTATCTCATTCATTTTAGCTTGAGCTCAGGACAATCTAGACACCCAGAGACTTTTGTTTTTGTCCTATTTAATAATCAAGCTATTATCATTAATAGGTCCCATATGTTATGCTCTGATGACGTTTGTTTATTCATACAACAATG
Organism: Garcialebias charrua; assembly: GCA_038048925.1. Lineage (NCBI taxonomy): Eukaryota > Metazoa > Chordata > Actinopteri > Cyprinodontiformes > Rivulidae > Garcialebias > Garcialebias charrua. Next base: position 1,479 of record JBBPBX010061797.1, on the reverse strand, counting down.
TTGGTAATGAGTTAAGAAAGTTCTAAATCTGCTGTATCATGAAACTGGCGTCTTAAACTAACTTTCTTATCCTTTCTGACATTTTTAATCTAACTTATGCCTCCTCTCAGTGGCTTCTGGCCTAACAGACCGAATGAGAAAGAGCTACGTCTTTCTAGGTCAAGTTAGCCTTAAAAGAGCTCTGACTTCCTGTTTTCCTTGAAGTTTGCTGAGGTCCTCAACCCCTGATGAGGTTCCCCAAAGAACTGATGATCGTCTGGTCAACACGCTAATGACCATGTCATTCAGTTAAAGACTTATAACATGCCAAGTTATAAGCCATCTTCAACAGCTGAAAAGCTCTCTTTTATTGACATTCCTTTAAGGAACGTCTTATCTTGGAAACACCACCAGGAGCTGCCGTTACTTTCGGTTCGAGTCAAGGCGCACGTCTGGAGACGCTGAGAATGGTAAACGAACTGACCAAACTGGACCGAGGGAGACTGACCATCTTCACGAGGTAACAAGTCGTCAAATGCTTTGCCAAGGGTACCAACGTGTAGCTTTAATCGGCCGGAGAACTGCCATGTTTCTGGTTAAAACACATCAAGATAACTCCCTGACTCTTAACTTTTCTTCCTCCATAAATTTCTCCTCCTAAATCTTTCCCTCTCTATCTAAGCTGGAAACTATTTTAAGTTAAAGAGCCCACAGACTAAATATGCTTAACATCTAATATTTATGTCTGTTGTGTTAAATTTAAGTGTGCTGACGTATTTGAATTGAAAGAAAGTGAAATCATGTCAATCAAGTGTAATGGTGTTAATTTAGTTGATTTATTTTAAATAAATGGTAGTGTCGCCTGGCATACCAAACTAAGTTAATGTCCATTGTCACTTAATGGCTCTGTTTATTTATCCATCATAAAGACCACAGAAATATTGGGTAAACTGAAAAAGAACAGAATCCGTGAATTTACTATTCAATCTGAATAAGTAGATTAATTAAGGATAAAGAGGTCAGTATTAATATTGACCTCCTCATAATTCTTACATATTATATATATACAGGTAGTCCCCGACTTACGAGCGAGTTCCGTTACAACGAGGCGCTCGTAACATGGAAATCTCGTAATTTGGAACGGCCGCCACGTGTCTCGTAAGTCCGGAATTTCGCTCGTAAGTTGGAACGGTTTTGCTAGCGCGACTACAAACACTCGTTTTTCATCGAAAAACCGCTTATGAGTGCATAAAAATGATCGGAAACGTGTGTCCACATGTTTAGCTAACGAACTGTGGTGAAAAAACACAGAAAAACTCAGTATTTTTTGCGTTTTTTCCAAAAATTTGCCAGCTCGTAAGTCCGGATGCTCGTAGGTCAGAGCGCTCGTAAGTCGGGGACTACCTGTATATATATATATATATATATATATATATATATATATATATATATATATATATATATATATATATATACTATATATATATACATACTATATAT
>JBBPBX010061796.1:0-12382 GCA_038048925.1 Garcialebias charrua | reverse complement strand
TCTAGCCTGGTCTGTGGTCTGTGTTTATATGTTAATAAAAAGTTCTAAAAAAAACACGGGGAGCACTGGTCCTACAGCCCACACATCAGACCAGCACACCAGGAAATCTGCAGAACCTCCTGCAGCCACGTTCAAAGTCAAAGTCAAAGTCAACTTTATTGTCAGATCTGCAATATGTACAGTGCAGGACATACACAGGACCGAAATTGCGTTTCTCTCAGTCCCTCGGTGCAACAGTAAACATCTAAACATTGAAACACTGAAACATATAATAATAGACATAAGCATAAAAATAGTAAAACTAACACTGTCCTGAGTTTTTTTGCATAGTGGTATAAAAAAAGAGTATAAAAAGTATAACTAAAATAAACTAAAGGTTTCTAGCATTGACATTTGCAAAGTGGCAAAGCAGCGTATGAGTCAATGTACACAGTATATGTATGAGGTAGTAGTTGGACGTTGGACCTGAGTTTAATTTGCTCGTGACAAATTCATTCATTTCTCATCATTTCAGTCATGGAGTCAACGGACGAGGAAGAGATCACTGCCTTTTGGCAAAAAAACAAAAGAAAAGGCCAGATCGGGGATGAAGAAGAGGAATTTAATACATTGGTGTCACATACAAAACAGTCCGGCGCCGGGCAGTTTATTGTGCGACAACGCGTTTGCGTATGCGGCCGTAAAATTTGAGCTTTGCACGTACATGCCCTGCGGGGATACGCTTGTACCTCTGCGTATGGACGTACGCAGAGCTATACGGGGGACTTTATACTTACAGATTTGGGGGGCAGAGACAAAGCCACATGCAGTTTTGGAGCAGGGCAGAGGAGAGAGACAAACATCTCAGCTACTCATTGCCTGTACAGTTTTTTTTTTTTGGGTGGTGGAGGGTGAGACAGACAAACGTGAGCCGTGTGCTGTTTGTACCAACAGTTTTCAAATGTGTGTGTCAGCGTGAGTGTTCAGCATGAGGGAAGAGGCTGCTTTTAGGTTTTCAGCTAGTGCACCTCCATTGCGAGCTGCTAGTTTAGCGTTAAGTCAGTGCCGACAGGTGGTTGGAGCGATGGGTAGGCGGAGCGCCCCGTCTATATAATGGTAGGGGAAACACTGCAATTCTCCCGTCTATTCCCATTTGTTCCAATTTTATGAGTAGTCCTTCCCTCCACATTGAATCATACGCCTTTTCAAAGAATATTATTATCATTACGGTATCTTTTTCTTTTTTAGTGCTTTCTCCATATCGGTACAAACTCTAACTAATTCATTATTGTGGATCTGCCAGTTCTGAATCCGTTCCGGACACGTTAATAATATCTCGTTTTTCAATAAAATACACCAATCTGTTTACTAATACTTTTTCCATTAATTTACATATATGAGATGTTAATGCAATTGGTCTGTAATTGTCGGAGTTTGTTGGATCCTTCCCTGGCTTATTAAACGGTAAAAGGCCAGCCAGCATGCACAGGTGGGCCTCATATGGTATACATATGTGCAAAAAACATGGGTCTCAAAAGGTTTTGTCCACGGTTTCCATGGTGGCCCCACATGGGTTTGCCCAGATAGATTTTAATGGGCCCTGACTGGGTTTTCAGTGGGACCCATATGTTTAACTTAAATGAGACCCATGTAAAACCCATGTGTGTGCCTTGAAGAATATCTACCTGGGACTAAACTGGGTCCCTACTGGGCTAAAAATATGGGTAATAAGTAGGGGTGTAACGGTACGCTAAAATCACATTTCGGTTCGGTTCAACTACAAGGAGGGCTCGGTTTGGTTTATTTTCGGTACAAAAAATTTTTTTTTTTTGGACAAAATAAAGACTTACAAAATGTTTATTTTGAAAATATGCCAAAAATATGTTTGTATTGTATTGTAGTAATAAATAAAAGTGACCCATTTGGATGATATTTTAAATAAACAGCACTCTACAATAAATAAACTATATGAACAATAATACAAATCTTAATAAATACAATAACAGTCAGAACCAGAACAATAAGCAGCAACAGACTGTTTACAATCTAACAGTGGTGGGTAACGCTAATCAAAAAATTAGTTCCACAATTTCTAAAACGCTTATTAATTTTTTAGGTCCACAATTTCAAAAGCACAAATGTCTTATGAAAATTAGGGGAAGCTAATCTAATCCGCTATTTATATTCGACAATTGGTAGCCGGCAGCGTTATGCAATATTTGCACTACACTGCCAACTGAAAAGTAACTAAAATGATCCTAAAAGGATGAAATTACAAAAATCAAAGGATTTATTTAATACTTTACGTACATATATTCTATTCGGCCACGAAATTAACAAAAAATAGAATGATCTTTTAATCCCTAAAACCACTTTTAAATCTCAAATACACGGGTGTGTCGCCACCGCATTTATACATAAAAGTAACCCAAATACATAAAACTAACGACTCACCGTCGAATGGTCGACACAAAACACACAATAAAATCCTCCGGCCGCGTTAATTTGGCTTGAAACAGCGGGGTTCTCTGCGGATTTATCCAAGAAACCCAGCACAAACAGCTAGCCACAGAATTAGCCCCTGAGTTCACCTCTGACCCGGAAGATGTCAAGATGGAATAGTCCATTTTTAGTAGGGGGATAAAGAAATCGACCGTTTTTTTATTGCGTATTTAATGATCGTTTTCATCGTAACTATAATTATTTTTATGTTAAATGTACATTAACAAGCAGGATCAATGTTAGGGATGTAGGTGACTGGCCGGGGCGCGGCGGGGCCGGGGCCCCTGCTGATTGGGATCCCCAGGCAACGGCATCATTTACCTACATGGTAGATCCGAGTCTGTTCTCCGCTCTGCTCCCTCCCCCTCCAACCCTCCCTCCTCTCTGCTCTTTACGGTGGGGAAAAAGGTAAAACAAGCAGCTACGGAGCCAGCATAAGAGCTTGTAAATAAGTTTATTGGTTTTTACTGATAGATAATTAGTTATTAGCGGTACTGCATTTTAAATAAAAATAGCACAAATCCGCTTATGAATTATAAAAGTTAGTCAAACCACAAAAACGCTGACAAAAAGTTTAGGTCCACTGTAAGCGGATTAGCGCTTTAGCGCTCTCTAGCGGTCTGTGCCCACCATTGCAATCTAACTAATCAAGTTTTTGTCCAGTAGCAGCAACGTGGCTGTATTTGTCCTCATTACTGTACTCACAACTTCTTCTTGGTGGGACAGGTCTGGAAAAGTTCAGAGTTCAGTTCAGTCATCACACACTTCTTAGCTGCAGGTGGATTTCCCTGAAGTGGATAAGAGAGCAGCTACCTCTGTCACAGACTGGAAATAAAAAACAAGAGGTTAAAAAAAAACAAGTTAATAAGATTATGATTTAAAAAAAAAAAGATTATCCATCCAGCCATCCATCCATCCATCCATTTTCTTCCGCTTATCCAGTATCCAGTATATGGTCGGGTCGCGGGGGTAGCAGCCTAAGTAGGGAGGCCCAGACTTCCCTCTCCCCAGCCACTTGGAGCAGCTCCTCTGGGGGAATCCCAAGGCGTTCCCAGGCCAGCCGAGAAACATAGTCCCTCCAGCGTGTCCTGGGTCTTCCTCTGGGTCTCCTCCCGGTGGGACATGCCCGGAACACCTCACCAGGGAGGCGTCCAGGAGGCATCCTAACCAGATGCCCGAGCCACCTCAACTGGCTCCTCTCGATGTGGAGAAGCAGCGGCTCTACTCCGAGTCCCTCCCGGATGACTGAGCTTCTCACCCTATCTCTAAGGGAGAGTCCAGACACCCTGCGGAGAAAACTCATTTCAGCCGCTTGTATCCGAGATCTCGTTCTTTCGGTCACAACCCAAAGCTCATGACCATAGATGAGGGTGGGAACGTAGATCGATTGTTCATTCTTCATTCAACCTTTATTTAGTCAGGTAAATCTTTTGAACCTCATGGGCTCATTTACGAAAGCGACCTGCTAAAACTAAAGAACAATGAACAGCAATGGTAGAATTTCCTTAAACAATAAACAATCAAACAATAAACAATAGAAAACAAAAGAGAGAGAAAATATATATATATATATATATATATATATATATATATATATATATATACATATATACATACATATATATATATATATATATATATATATATATATATATATATATATATATATATATATATATATATACATACATACACATTCCTCCTTTTAACAAAGTATCAAAAAACTAGCAAAACATTATAAGGTAGACGTATAAAATCAAAGACAGGAACAAATCTGCATTGGTTTTTGCCAGGATTCCAACAGATTCTGAAAACCATTTAGAGAAGTCAAGGTCGAGAGCTTCAGATCTTTTTGTAAGATATTCCATGAAGCAGGAGCAGAGTAGGAGAAGGCCCTTTTTCCAAGTTCAGTCCTCACTGACGGAACACTGCAGGTAATCATGTCCTGAGAGCGCACACTGTAGCTGCACTCACGCAAAGACATGTAGGAGGAGATGTATGAGGGCAGCAGACCAAGAAGTGATTTAAAGATGAAAATGTACCAGTGGAAGAGTCTGTGTGAGGTTAATGATGTCCAGTTAACCAGTGAATACAGGGTGCAGTGGTGGGTACGATAATCACAACCAGTTATGAATCTTAGTGCACCATGATAGACAACATCCAACATCTGCAGGATGCACCATGATAGACAACATCCAACATCTGCAGGATGCTCCATGATAGACAACATCCAACATCTGCAGGATGCACCATGATAGACAACATCCAACATCTGCAGGGTGCTTGTAGGAGCATTCATGTAGAGAATGTCACCGTAATCAATGGAGGGAAGGAAAGTCACAGATACAAGGCGTTTCCTAACATTCAGTGTTAGACATGATCTGTTTCTGAAAAAGAAACCCAGTTTAACTTTCAGTTTCTTCACTAGGTTTTCCACGTGGAGTTTAAAAGAGAGATGTGAATCGATCAGGATACCCAGATATTTATAGGAATCAACAAACTCGATAGGTACACCATTTGAAGATAAAATCAGAGGAGGATCTGCTGGAACCGCCTTCCTATTTGAAAAAAACATCCCTTTTGTTTTATCAGCATTTAGGACAAGTTTGAGACGGAACAAATCTGACTGGATGATGTCAAAAGCGGATTGCAGTAACTGGAAAGCCTTAGCTACTGTTTTAGCTCGGCAATAAACAACTGTATCATCAGCATAGAAATGTAAGGATGCATCAGGGATGCAGTGACCTACATTAGCTATGTAGATTGTAAAGAGAGTGGGTCCTAAAACTGAGCCTTGTGGTACACCATTTTTAACTGTTAAATAGCTGGAAAAAGTACCGTTATGTTGAACACATTGCCTCCGATTGGAAAGATAGTTAGAAAACCAACCGATGGTGTGATCAGAGAAACCGATTTCTGAGAGCTTATGACACAGGATGTTATGATCCACAGTGTCAAAAGTTTTGAGAATTGAGAGCTTTGCCTTTTGACTCAGCTCTCTCTTCACCACGACAGACCGGTACAGCGCCCGCTTCACTGCGGACACTGCACCTATCCGCCTATCGATCTCACGCTCCAGTTTTCCCTCATTCGTGAACAAGACCCCGAGATACTTAAACTCCTCCACTTGGGGCAGGACCTCCTCCCCGACCCGGAGAAGGCATGCTACCCTTTTCCGGCTCAAGACCATGGCCTCGGATTTGGAGGAACTGATCCTCATCCCGGCCGCATCACACTCGGCTGCAAACCGCTCCAGTGAAAGCTGTAGATCACGATCTGATGAAGCCAATAGGACCACATCATCTGCAAAAAACAGAGAAGCGATTCCAAGGCCACCAAAACAGATCCTCTCAACACCTTGGCTGCGCCTAGAAGAGAAGGCATTCGACCGCGTCCCTCGGGGGGTTCTGTGGGGGGTACTCCGGGAGTATGGGGTACCAGGCCCTTTGATATGGGCTGTTAGGTCCCTGTACGACCGGTGTCAGAGCTTGGTCCGCATCGCTGGTAGTAAGTCAGGCTCGTTTCCGGTGAGAATGGGACTCCCCCAAGGTTGCCCTTTGTCACCGATTCTGTTCATAACTTTTATGGACAGAATTTCTAGGCGCAGCCAAAAAAAAGATTATTTAGATAAAAAATAATAAAAGAACAATACTGTACCTCTTGAACGGTTGAATCGCTCACTCTTCATCATCATGGCAGGGCTTTAATCTGGTCCAGGGCTTGTTTTGGATATATGTTTGCATTTATACTTCTGCTATTAAAGTGAATAATAGAGAGAACTCCATTTGATATATTGATGTCATTAAACTGCTCTTCATTATAATATTTGCTATCTTTTATTACAGGAATTTTTTTTGCATCAATCACATTTTCAACATTATATATTTTAGGTTCTGAGTCTTCGTATGTTGTCATGTTCTAATGTATTTGTTCATTTCACTGTATATTTTGTCCATTTTGAGTGTGAGTTGTTTCATTGATTTGTAATTTTTCATCTCCTGAGTTCATCCAGATCCTTCAGTTCTTTTATCATTTTAGGCTGAGACCCTTCCTGTGTTTTGATAAAGATGTATCCATTTCTTGTCCATGTCCATTTTTTTATTTATTTGTTTTGTTTTATTTTGTTTTGTTTCTGTTTGTTGACAACATCAGTTAGTTTTTTCATAAAGAGCTGAACTTTTTGAAGTGTTGACGTGATGAATGTCTCATAGCGACGCTCAGTAACTTTAAAGCCTGCGCATATAACAACGTTCAGACAGATTCAGAGATTTAAAAACTCATACAGCTTGTGTTATTGCTCTGGACCGCTCTGATTACCTGATGAAGTAGTTTTAATACAGCTCTTCGTTCACGTTCGGATGACGTAGTTTTCAGCCCGTTCACGTGACGTGTTGCTGCTGCAGAGAGCTGCGTCACGCACTCAGCTGTTGCAGAGTCTTCATGAAACAAAGTCCACACAAGCTGCATGTGCGCTCGTCTTTTAACAAGAAAGCTATAACGTTCACAAACAGGAGGCCGCACGAGATGCTAACGGCTAAATGCTGCGCGTGCCACGCAATAATAGCTCCGTGCTGAAACGCGCCCAGGAAATTTTGTTCCGCGGTGCATATATTCCCCTGTTAAGAACATTTAATGAGTGAAAAAATAACCGAAACGGTACGTAGGTGAACCGAACCGAACGTGGTGTACCGAAACGGTTCGGTACACCCATTACAACCGTTACATGCCTAGTAATAAGTGGGTTTGTCCACGGTTTCCATGGTGGCCCCACATGGGTTTGCCCAGATAGATTTGAATGGGCCCTGACCCTGACTGGGTTTTTAGTGGGACCCAGATGTTTAACTTAATTGAGACCCATGTAAAACCCATGTGTGTGCCTTAAAGAATATCTACCTGGGACTAAACTGGGTCCCAACTGGGCTAAAAATATGGGTAATAAGTGGGTTTGTCCACGGTTTCCATGGTGGCCCCACATGGGTTTGCCCAGATGGACTTTAATGGGCCCTGACTGGGCTTTCAGTGGTTCCCAGATGGTTAACTTACATGAGGCCCATTAAAGACCCGCGTGTGTTCTTACCAGCACTATTTACGTATCGGATTTTCCGATGCAACCTGCCGATATTTCCGATCCTTGAAGTATGTCAGAGAGCACGTATATTGCACCATACCCTGTGACTTCTGTCTTAACATTGTGTGAGTTAAACCCAAAGAAGACACTCTGGGCCTCACAACAAATAATACCCAAACTTTAACAACAGGCAGGTCTGTAACACAGACGTCCTTCTGACTCATGGTGCAGCCCGGAACACTAAAATACTGCTAAACATTATGGGAAATCAACACAGCACTCCCCGTTTTTTAGTTTTGTTTTTGATTGTGGCACTATGAGTTGTAATTTCTTTTCAACCTTGCTCTCGACGGAGGCAGTCGCAGCCCTTCCCTCTCCCGTGTCCCCTCCCCCCCCTGCTGCTGGCAGCTCCTTAGCTAAGCACCTCGAACGCAAATTAAGATGGATTGGAGGTTTGGGCATTCGATTCTACAAACAAGATCTCTACAGAAGGAACGGCACAAGGGGAACCTTTCCACCCTCACAGAGTGACGGAGGATACGCCATGGATTCCGTGGATTCCTGGGAGTTAGTGCTGGACGATAATTCAATAACGATAAATATCGCGATATACTTTTATTCAATAACGATGATATGAAGTTTAAGCATATTTTCGATATTTCGATAGGATTTTACAACGTTTTTCTGTTTCTGTTCGGGTTGGAGCGGCTGCTTCAACAACCCGCCCGGACAGAAAAAGCTGTGACACAAAACGTGCGTGGTGACGTCGTTGTTACGCAGCGCTCACTCCAGCAGCAGGCGTTAGCGGTAGCAGGCTAAAAGCTAAGCTAGTCTCCAAAGCGCGTTAAGTTTTCGCTTCAAAACGAGTCAAACGAGTGCTCATGACCGTCAGAATGTGACTGAACAAAGTTTCACAAGCGAAGAGAAAGCAGACGACATCACTGATGAGAGGAAAGACTAATTCGTCGGTGTGGACGTAGTTCGGTTTTGTTAAACTGCAGGTCTCATCTGCAGCGAGTCTTACTCGGTTTCTTTATTTTGCAAAACGTGACAAAGTCGTTCTAACTAGCGGTGGGAACATCTATTCTAACTTGTTTAATCTGAAGAGTTTCCACTCGATAGAATATGATGAGAGTCAGAAGATGAAGAACAATAAAGTTTGAGCCAACGTTTCCCTGAAACTACGACGTAAACAAACAGCCCCAGCAGCGCTGCATGTTTTTTATTCAAAATAAAACAAATTCATCAGAAGAAGAAAAAACACTGAATGAAAATGTGCAGAAAGACGAAAATAGTGTTTTAATATCTGCCCCTTGTTTAAAAAATACAAAATAACTACAAACAAACAACAACCTTCACTTCACCTGCACCACACCTTCCCAACAACTTTGATTTAATCATATTTTAAAACATAGTTTTAGAAATGTTTATGGTGATATCAAGTCAACACAATCCTGTTTCCTGATTTACAACTCAGCTCCTTCAAACTAGTCCTAAATGGAGGTTTTACAAACATTTACATTCCCTTCAGGGTTTAATAACTTTAAACAAATTTTAATTGAATATTTGGGGGGTAATTTTTTTTCAGTTTTATACATGACTTGTAAAATACTATGTTCAACCAAATCATAAAATTTTAATAATTTAAACTGATGAAATATTTGTTGGGTGACCATAGCACTTCCTACTAATAATTCTTGTAGCTCTTTAAAAACAAAACAAAAAAAACAGGGTTTGTAATAGTTTTACATGCTTTTCCCCAAACTTCAATACAACAGATTAAATATGGAACAATCATTACATTATTCAATATATTCAAAACTTTGTCATTCAAAAACTATTTTACTTTATACAGTAATGCAATTGATTTTGTTATTTTTATTCTTAAGTAATTTCCATGAGATTTCTATGTCAGCTTCTTATAAATAACAACACCCAAAAGTTTTATTTAATTAACTATGAATTTCAATGCTGTAAATTTTAAAGATGTTTAAAGTTAAAACTATTAATATTGACACAGTTGAGAATTTTATGGCAAGAAAGTTCATGCTCAATAATCCACGTACCAAATCCAATAATTTTCAGTCGGGTCATCTGGACAGTTTCTTTTTATAGAAATTGGATGGAGGATGGAGGGTGAAACGTTTCTATAAAAAAGAAACTGTCCAGATGACCCGACTGAGAATTATTGGGTTGAGAAGTTTATGTTTATTTGATGGTGATTTCCATCTTTTTGGAGGCTAAATACAAATACAAGGAGAACATTAATTTATTTGTATAGTTTATAGTTTTTTTTAGGCTTTTATATTGTTTATATCGATATCGAATTATATCGATATCGACCGAAATTAAGAACTATATCGTGATAAAAATTTTGGCCATATCGTCCAGCCCTACTGGGAGTGCTCTGTGGAGGTGAAGAATCTTGGATTATATTAGATTATGATGGCAGCGCTTTGCTTTTTGGCGTTTGTGGAGCACTGGTCTATCGCAAAAGAGGGAGACTTCAGCAGGACTTAATGCCTGGAGCACCCGACGTCTGGTCTGCGCCGTGACCTCGAGAAATCAGCTGTTTGTGAGCTTATCCAGAGGGTGAACAGATCACCCACGGATTGGGACTCTGGACGCTGTGGTCAACATCAGAAATCAGCTGTTTGCGAGCTTATCCAGAGGGTGAACAGATCACCCTCGGATTGGGACTCTGGACGCTGTGGTCAACATCTGAGGTCAGAGCTTGGATCAGTGGAAAAAGTCCCGAATTGGATCACTTTGGAACAGAATCGCCCTTACAGACTGAAGGCCACAGAAATTACAATGTGTGCCTGATGTGAAAATATTTGTCAATTCTTATCTGACTCCCTTGGAAACAGCCTTGGGAAAGGCTGGATATCTAATTTCTCCTGAGATGTGCTTACTGTGGACAAAATAGCTGCTGTCTTGTCTTGTCTGCTACCCCCCCTCCGGAGAACTTTTCTATGAGCGTTATCGGAGGCATCCGGAATGTATCATGGACAGATCCTCCCTGCCTCAGTCTCAACATGCAACATGTAACTGTCCTTATGTGCTTATGTGCTTATGGTATGGTTTTTACTGTGTCATGCGGTGTCTTGCAGACAAAATGTGATACATTTTTTTAATACCAATGCTGTAACCCCCATGGTTCCTTCCCTTTTTTTCACACCTTTGACCTTCATCCCGAGACGGATGAGAGAGGCCGCGCTGAAGAACATGTCATGTGTTTTGAATAAGCAGCAGCTTTACATACTCAACCCCTCTCCTGGATGACTGTGTACACATAATCACGTTGTATTGGTGAGAACTGGTGCAATGTTAATAAAAGCTCTTGTATCTTGTATCTTATAATTCTTGTTGGCTTTGATCAACAGATACAGATTTAAACAATAATTGAACACTAATATACTGCTAAGCATGATGGGAAATCAACACAGTTCACTCCCTGTTTTTTAGTTTTGTTTTTGATTGTGGCACTATGAGTTGTAATTCTTGTTGGTTTTGATCAACCGATACAGATTTAAACTATACATTGAATTTATAAATGTAAATTCAATGCATAGTTTAAATCTGTATCTGTTGATCCCACATTTATACCACTTGGGATGAAGTCAAAGTCAAAAGTCAAAGTCAACTTTATTGTCAGATCTGCAATATGTACAGTGCAGGACATACACAGGACCGAAATTGCGTTTCTCTCAGTCCCTCGGTGCAACAGTAAACATCTAAACATTGAAACACTGAAACATATAATAATAGACATAAGCATAAAAATAGTAAAACTAACACTGTCCTGAGTTGTTTTTTTTTTTTGTTTTTTTTTTTGCATAGTGGTATAAAAAAAGAGTATAAAAAGTATAACTAAAATAAACTAAAGGTTTCTAGCATTGACATTTGCAAAGTGGCAAAGCAGCGTATGAGTCAATGTACACAGTATATGTATGAGGTAGTAGTTGATGTTGTTGTAGAGGCAAAAAGTGGCATATGCAGTAAGGCACATTGGGCATCCCTAAATAAGACCGTTCAGAGCACACTGTATATGTACCAGCAGTGGTGTAGATATTAGAGTAGTGTAAATAAATGTAAACAGTAGTAATTACATGTAAGCAGTAGTAATAAAAGTAAACAGTATTAATAAATGTAAACAGAGAATGTAAACAGTATTATGATTATAGGCAGTGATGTAATACAGACATTAGTGCAAGTATGAGAAGTAGTGCAAACTGTATGAGCACATGACCGAGAGTTTAGTGAAAACCCGTTTGGTGACACAGAGTCTAGTGTTAAAAACTTTGTGTTGAGTGATAGTATGTGAGAAAGTTTTAGTGTTAAGGCAGTTCAATATTGAATATAGTTAGCCCATAAGGGCTTCCCATCCTGGGCCCATTATACTAAAACCACATGGGTCGCATATAATAATGCCCATTTCTGTCCCATTCCCAGTTAGCCCACATACAATTGAACTGGGTCCTATATATCAATGCCCAGGTTCAACCCATGTCAATCAATCAATCAGTCAATCAATCACCTTTATTTAACCAGGTAGAGCCCGTTGAGATCGAGATCTCTTTTACAAGGGTGACCTGGTCAAGTGGTCAGCAGCACACGTCACATTGGCAATAGGCATTTGCACTTATCAAAAGAAAATAAAGAAAACTACAATCACAGTAAACAGATGTTGACAGTTCAAAACCAACAGGATATGACAGATTTCTATATACATTATATACAAAACAAGCAGACAGACCTCGGTTGGGTAAATAAAGTTAAAAAAATCAACATGTAAGGTCAGCCCACACTTATCCCAATTGGGGTAAATAC
>JBBPBX010061795.1:815-13159 GCA_038048925.1 Garcialebias charrua | reverse complement strand
TACCGCTTGCTTCCTCTTGGCTGTTTCTTGGCTGGGGATCCGGTAGTGGATGTGGCTGCTGTCCATGTTGCTCGGCCAGTCTCGGGACCACTGTGTTTTCAGGGGGAGGCTGCGTGGGGGAGCTGTGGGGAATTTTGAGCTGAACTCTGAGACGCTCTGAGAACTGCCTACATGCAGAGAGCTCGCTCTTGTCCGCTGAGCTTGTCCTGTCGAATCCCTGCAGTCTCTGAGCTCGTGTTGAGCAAACACGTCGTTCCTGATGTGCTGATGGACGGCGGCTTGCTGCTGACTCAGCGCTAAAGACTGAGGTGCAGCGCTGTCGTGCAGTCTCCTCTCTGATTCACAGGAGGATTTTGTCATTTGTGCGTCTCCAGCTGTGCCAGAGGTGTTTCCATCAGACCAGCTTTGAGTTTGAGGATTCATATCTTTGTTCTCTTTATTCAAAGACTTCTTTGATCTCTGGGGCTTGAGTGGAATTATTTTGGTGACTTCTGCATGAGAGTTCACAGGTTTGATGCAGTTCTCTCCCGTGGGGCTGAGGTCTTTTAGTTTCTGAGCATCACAGTGCCTTGTGTCCCTCTCACTTCTGCCTTTGTCCTTTGGGAAATAATCCACAGCCACAAGAGATTCAAAATCCTTCGGCCTCTCTCGATGCTCGTACTGAAAATACTTCATGTCGTTTTTCATTTTGCCCATCAGTTTGTCAGGTGGAGAGCCATATCCATTTTCATGAAATGGACTCCTTGCTAATACTGAATTACGATGCCCATTAGATGCATCATCTATCTTGTTCGTATCTTTCAGTCCTCCAGCTGCAATTATAGACATTCCAGGTTTAGCCTCTGAAGACTCCTGGGATGTTTGGCAATTATTCATAATTGCTCCAGTCTCAAGTGTTGCTGCAAGTGCGTCCGTACCCTCTGAAGAGGTCTTGGTCTTTTCTGATTTAGAGTAAGAATCCCATGTTCGCTCATTACCATCCTCCTTCTCAATCAATTTGGCATCACTGGTTGCCTGAATTGACAGAGTAGACAGTTGAATTAGCCTATAAAAAAAAAGAAAGCTCCTCCATTTGTGATCATCGTTGTAGACGTGGCTAAATGACTCGTAAGGAAAATATTTACTCTCACGCATAACATTTTCAAGGTGTCTGTCACTGCGCTTCAGCTTCATGAGATCACTTTTTGACAGTGATTAAGACAAACAGAGCAGAATGTATCAAGCTCAGAACATGGGTTATTCCATGTCAACTCACAAAGAAACTGGAGGTTATGCACCATAACCAATCTTCCCTGAAGGAAGGGAACAAGGTGCAACATATGACATATGGGAAGTGCGCCCCCGCGTGGTTCACCTGAAGCAATACAATCTCGCCTTTTAAGAAAAGTGAGCGTCAATGTCACCAGGGGGCCCCGCCCCCCTGGTATAAGAGGCGGTGACGCATCACGTTCGGTCTCAACATGCACTTCACCGAGCTTGGGCATTGGAGGGGCAAACATGTGTTGCACCTTGTTCCCTCCCTTCAGGGAACATTGGTTATGGTGCATAACCTCCAGTTCCCTTATCAGTCAGTTCACTGCGGTGCAACATATGACATATGAGAACAAACTACACACCCTGGAAATGCATGCTTTTGCGAACTTTAGCCTCAATCAGTCAGGCGTTAACACATTTACCTCTCCTTGGTGGAGAGCACAGCCTGTGTGACGTCACTAGTTGTAACATCCAGGCTGTAGTGTTTAATAAATGTGTTTTGAGATGCCCAGTTAGCAGCTGCACAGATTTCTGCTACTGAAACATCTTTAAATAAGGCCCAAGACGTGGCTAGGCCTCGAGTTGAGTGAGCATGTATCCCACTAGGTACCTGCTGACCTTTGCTGCTGTATGCTCTAGAAATGGCCTCTGTTATCCAGTGGGAGAGGTGTTGTTTTGACAGAGCTCTGCCTGCTACCGGTTTAGCAAAGCATATGAACAGCTGGTTTGTTTTGTGCCAACTGCTGGTTCTCTCCATATAAGTGCTCAGGGCCCGCACAGGGCAGAGCACCTTTAAATGCCTCTGTTCTGCACTCAGGACAGGAGGAGGAGGAAAAGCAGACAGTTCAAAGCCCAGACTTTTGTTATTTAAAGTTGGGACTTTGGCACATATGCAGGATTTGGACGCAGGGTGACCCTTGACCCATCCTGAGCAAACTGGGTGTACAGGTGATGGACTGACAGTGCGTGTAGATCACCCACACGCTTAGCTGAGCACAGAGCTAAGAGCAATGCCGTCTTGTAGGACAGCATGTCAATCTTAATACTCTGTAGAGGCTCGAATGGGGGCTCACAGAGGGCGTCCAGCACGATAGACAGGACCCACTGTGGGGCTGAAACCCTGCTTGGAAGCCTTTTTCGCAGCACACCCTTCATGAACCGGATCATGAGAGGGTGAGCACCGGGTGATCTGCCTCCCCATCCTTCATGGCACGCTAAAACAGCGGATAAAAAGACCTTAATAGTGGAAAAGGAGCATCCCTTCTCCAGCAGGTCCTGCAGGAAGATGAGAAGCTGGGCTAAATTACAGGAATATGGAGTAATATTCCTTTCTAGGCACCAGATCTCAAAAATACGCAATTTTCGTGTATAGAGTATTTGAGTTGACTCTGCACGAGCACCCTGTATTGTGTTTATCACGTTACTGGGTAGGCCAGAGGCTAGCAGCCGGTCCCTCTCAGGGACAATGCCCAAAGTGCCCAGAGGCCTGGGCCAGGGTGCCAAACCTACCTGTGGGCCTACGTCAGGAGGTCCCTGTGTACAGGCAGCTGCCATGGTGTTCCTGCTAAAAGTGAAATCACTTCTGCAAACCAGGCCTTCTTTGGTCACCTTGAGGCCACCAGAATCAGTGAGAGCCCCCCCTGCACACACGCTCCAGTGTTGCTCGAATTAAAGTGACAGGTGGGAACGCGTAATGCAGCTTCGACGCTGGCCAATCGTGAGCTAACACGTCGAGCCCCAGGGGTGCGCATGTGTCCCGTATTGAATGGAACATAACAAGGTGGGCGTTGTCTTTGCACGCGAAGAGATCTACGTCTGATTTCCCGTATCGTGCCCACAACTGGTTCACAATATGTGGGTGAAGACGCCATTCTGCTGAGAGGGGCATTCCTCTTCAGAGAGCGTCTGCCCCATAGTTCAGCTCCCCTGGAAGGTGTGTTGCTCTGAGTGACAGCACTCGTGAGCTGCACCACTTGAGAAGCTGCTGGGTCAGCAGCAGGAGGGGGGGATCGTGTCTCCACTTCCCTGTTGACGTGCGTGATCACGCACTTGTTGCCTGATCTTATCAAAACATGTTGATGTGTGATCAGACCTTTCCTGTGGAAGTGTTTGAGGGACAGGAACACAGCTTTCAGCTCCAGCTGATTGATGTGGAGTTGCGCCTCCTATGGTGTGCTGATTCCGGCAAATGCCCTACCACCCAGACTTTGAGACGTCTGTCGTCACAAGGGTCCAAGATAACACTCTGCCCAGTGGAACACCCCTGCTGAGTGAAGCAGCGTTTCCCCATGGCTGCAGGGCTTTCAGACAGTCTGCGTCAACTCTGAAACCCCCCTCCCCCGTTTGGTGGGGGAGCGAGCTGCTGTTGTCTGTGTGTCCAGACCTGAAAAGGACGCATTCTCAATAAGCCCTGATGAATTGCAGCAATTCCTACTGCCATTAAGCCCAAAAGATGCTGGCAGAGCTTGAGTGTCACCGTCTTGTTCAGCTGGAAACGGGCCAAGCAGAACTGTAGGTCTGATACTTGCTTTTCTGAAAGTCTCGCTCTGAAGTGAACAGAGTTGAGTCTCATCCCCAGGAACACAATGTCCTGTGATGGGGTCATCTGACTTTTTTCTGCGATTGTCACAAACCCCATGGATTACAGGTGTGATCTCACACGATCTGTGTGTAACCTTGCTTGCTCCTTGGAGCTTGTCAAGATTAATAAGTCGTCGAGATAATCCATAACTCTGATGCCCTGGCTCCTCATGGGAGCTAGGGCAGCTTTGAGGCACTTTGTAAATACCCTTGGGGCGGTCGAGAGCCGAAAGGCAGGGCCAAATATTCGAACATTGCATTCTCGAATGCAAAACGCACAAATTTTCTGTGGTTTGGCAAGATGCTCACATGGAAATATGCATCTTTTAAGTCCATAGTGCAGAAGTAGTCCCCCTGGCGTACAGAGTGAATCACCTGACGCAACGTTAACATTTTGAACTTGAATTATCTCAGTCGTCTGTTCAAAAACCTTAAGTCCAGGTTGGGCCTTAGTCCCCCCCCCTCCCCCCTTTCTTTGGGACCACAAAGTATTTGCTGTAGTGGCCCTTGTTCACCTCCTGTGGAGGAACGGTTCTGACTACTCCTTTTTGAAGTAGCGAGCGTATTTCCTCCCTTAGGATGGAAGCTTGAGCTGAGCTCATTGTTGACGTAATCACCCCCGAGAAAGGGGGTGGACGTCTGAAGAATTGTAGGCCGTACCCGTGAACTACGGTACCCATAACCCATTGCGATGGGTTGCATGCTGTCCAGGCTCTCGCGTGAGCTGCAAGCCTGGAGGGCATGTTCACTCGTGACTTCATTTGAGTCAAGAGAGGTGGGGGAGGGGGGTGGCCCCTTCCTCTCTACCCAAATGCGGGCCTGTTTGTCTCTACGGTGGGAGCGGGGGGTCTGACTGTGACAGATCGCCCCCGCCCCCCGTGAGGGCTCATTGGGCCTTTTGACAAGTGGAGTCTTAACATGGGGGGGGGGGGACTATGTGAGACGGCTCCCCGCGCTCTTTATTGACCTTGTTTGCATTAAAAATTGGTGGGGTTTTCCCTTTAATGCTGAGTCGTGACACAGAACATTTTGAGCAGTTTTAGACTTTATTGTCATGTGCAAACAACAATTTCTCTTTATTATACAAACATTTGAGAGTTTTTGTGTGTTTAAATGTTCTGAACCAGTTAATCGGGGTTTCTTTAACAAAGATACTAGCATTAAAAGTTCTGCCTTTCTTTTTCCCGATGGGTGAAAGTGCCTGAAATGGTGCAGGGACAGCCCTGGATCAGGCTGACTTCTGCTTTCTCTCTCGCACCGCTGACGAAGATCTGGGATGACCCATCTAGCGTGGGACAAACCTCTGCTTCGACCAAGCGTGGCCTGTCTGAGGACTCCTCAGACAGGCCACTCCTGTCCTCCTCAGTGAGGAGTGCGTCCGTGCTGCTCTGAGGTTGGTTTGGGCCGTTGCTCGAACTCGAGTGTCAGCCTCTTTTGAGCTAGGCGTCGTGTGAGAGAGTGGTGGCGCTGCTGTGGGCCTCTTTGGTTGCTCGAGTCTCTGGCTTACGAGAAATGCTTTCTGGGTATGCCTTCACGCAGGGCCTCCTCCTGTTTCCTCCTCTGATCACATCTGCTCTGGATCCTCTCCAGGGCCCCGCCAAACAGACCTGACAGCTCTATGGCGTGGTGGAGAAATGGGGAACGCTGGCTCTCAGGGAGATCAGTCAATGTGAGCCATAAATGGCGTTGTGCAATCACTGTTTCAGCCATACACTTCCCTTGGGCGATGGCTGCTGTACCTGTGAGGCGGAGGATGAAGTATGTTGCTCTACGTGCTTCATCCAATATTTCAGCTGCCTTTTTCTTTGACGTTGTCTGCTGCAGCTCCTGAAGCTTCTCGGCCTGATATGCCTGCAACATTGAGGCGGTGTTGAGGGTGCGAGCCGCGAGGCCTTGAGCATGGTAGTTCTTTTCAAGTTGAAGAGCTGACCTGCGGCACAGCTTGCTGGGTAGCGTGGGCTTCGAGCTCGACGTCTTTGGGGCCAAGTGTATGGGCCAAAGTCTCGTTCATCTGTGGGATGTGGGCCAGGCCCACTGACTCCATGCCCTCGATGTCGAGGAACTGAGAGAGTGGCAGTGTCAAGGGTGCCTTTGTTTCTGTCCATGAGCGCGGCAGCTCTGTCAGAAAGTCCGGGAAGACAGGCATTCTGTGTCTCACAGCGGCCTGTTGTTTGGCGAAAAAGTAGTTCCCCGCAAACCTCGTTAACTGTTGTCGAGGTGGGGGTTCTGGCCATGTCACGTTCAGCGCCTCTGCAGCTCTGCGGCACAGCTCGAACAAAGCAGGAGTGGACCCATCCGACTCCGCTTGTGCCGCCGCTGTTCCCTGGGAGAAGTCTTAGGTGTCTCCCTCCTCCTCGTTGTCCGCCTCATCGTCCGTTATCTCACCGAAGGCCTTCAGCGACAGCTCGTCGGCTTGCATCATGTCCGTCGTGTCGAAGTCGGTCCTTGTGTCCCCGTCGGGGCTCTGAAGATCCATTCTGTCACCCCAGCTTAGTGCTCCACTGTCCTCTATCTCATCCGTCTTCAGCTTTGCTGTAGGCGTGAGAGTCTCTGAGAGGAGCATGTCCCTTTCCGCGGTGGAACTGCCCATGGCCTTGGCCATGAAGTCCATGCGTCTCCGTCGAATTGTCTCGCTCAGCTGGCTGCTGTGAGAGCACGACTCAGGGGAATCCAAAGCTGTCTTGGCGTGGACCATTCCCAAGCAAATCGGGCGGGCATCGTGTATGTCCGATGATGAAATGAAGTAGCCGCATTTGGTAGGGCAAGGCCTGGAACCAGGATTCGCTGGTCTGCTTCCGGCCTTGTTGGAGTTCTTCGATTTTCTTTTGCCTTTCTCAGGAGCCATCTTCGAGAAAATGCGTCGAGTGGAAGCCAGTTAGCAAAAGCTAAACAGGGTTCGTCGAGTGGAAGCCAGTTAGCGCGTGCTAAACAGGGTTAGAAGAATTCTTCTCACTGTGCTGTTCATGTGGGCTAGCCGTTAGCTCCATTAGCTAACAGGTAGGCGTGTGGCGCAGTTAGCATCCCGCTAAACTGGGCGACGAAACAGCAGAGATAGACGTCTAGCTGATGCTACATACGTCGTCGACACTTAGTTAGCATCCGCTAAACAAAGTGCTTGCAGGGAAGTCCTCAGTGACGCCCTCGGTAGGGAGCAAGCTCACCTCCTGGTCAGGCGGTTCAGTCACTCGAGACGGTGTCCTGCGAAGTTCAGGTGTGAAGCGAGGTGAAGGGCAAAAAGAGACCGAACGTGATGCGTCACCGTCTCTTATACCAGGGGGGCGGGCCCCCTGGTGACGTTGACGCTCACTTGCCTTAAAAGGCGTGATTGTATTGCTTCAGGTGAACCGCACGGGGGCGCAATTCCCATATGTCATATGTTGCACCGCAGTGAACTGACTGATAAGGGAACTTTAATTTATCACTTTAAAAAAAATCATCATAATGCAGGCTAGAATAATTTCAGTGTTGGTTTGAAATTACACAAGCAATGGCATATACTGTAGAAGAATTATAGCAGCCAAACTTGTTCTTACTGATTTCCACTCAGGAGCTTCTGCTGGGGGAGCAGCTGAAGCGATGCATTTCTCTCTCTGGGCCTTCTTACTGTTAGGCTGCTTCAGAGCCCTCTTCAGCTCGTTGATGCTGGCCTGGTGCTTCTGTAAAACATCGTCTGGCTTATCCAAGAACTGCTGCTCACACAGTAAAGGGCGCACAAATAAAAAGAGAAATGAACACAAGTTAAAAATCTACTTTTTAATGTGTTGTGTTACATATGTTTCTAAAGCTGATCTTGATGTGGTTCTTATAATAATTAATCTTTTTTTTTACATAATAATACAGAAGAAAAGAAATCCAATTAGACGTGTAGCGATTTGAACATTTCATAAGTGCAGGAAAAAATTGAAAGTACATCTTGAACTTGAAAGCAGATTAACGTTTATCCCCCTTTTTAGGCTCTTAAAAAATGGAGTACAAAGCCAGGGCTAATTGACGCCTTTAACGAATTCATAATTAATGATGAAAAGGCGAAGTCTCCTTAACAGAAACGAGAATTCTGTGCACAGTACAAACAAAGATTTTAAATCCAGATTCAGAGCTGTTCGTTAGGAGGAATAAGTGAGATGCAGATAAGAACCAGACAACACAGAACACCTGGTCAGATTCATACAAAGCACATGCCAAGAAAAGAGGACAAGCAGTACCTCCTGTTTGGGCCGAAGGTGGACCACATCCTTGTCCGACAGATTAGGTGGAGCAAGTGAGATGGATGGGTTTTGTTGTTGTTTTTTTTAGCAAAGGAAGAGTTTGAGGGGAGGGAGAATAGATGCGTGCAGAGACAAAGAGGTAAAATGCTGCAGGTGAGTCAAAAAGGCAGGCAAACAGCCAAACTGACAAACATTTGACACCAGTGAGGTGGAGTGGGGAGGGTGGGCTCTGACTCAGACTGCTAAACTGAAGAATGTTCTGCCAAGAAGACAGGGACAATCCATTCATGTGTCAGCCAAATGATGATTATTGCAGTCATTAATTGACTGAGACTAAGTGTTTGGAAGAGGATTATTCCCACTCTTCTTCATAAAAAAGCTTTGATGCATTACAAAGCCACAAATGAGAAGTTTCTTAATTTGCTAACATGATGCTAATACTTCCTGTGCAGCCCAAAACATTGCGAGTCATGCTTTTCATATAAGACTCATATGAGACAAAATAATAATAATAATTTACAAAGCCAGCTCATTGGGAAATACATCTAAACTTCTCTCAAGAGAAAAGGTAAATTCTTAGGCTTCTAGATTATCATAAAAATGTGTCCACAAGAATACAGCTGATTTACAAGAATATCAACAGTACTTAAAGTGATAGTTCATATTTTTTCAAGAGGGATCTGGGACAAAGGTTATTATGAATAGTTTTTTATGTAAGAATAAAAATAGCTAGATATATTGCAGTACTATACAAAGTAAGGAAGTTATTAAATAATAAAGCTCTGTATATATTGTATAACGTAATAATTGTTCCACACAATCTATTGTATTGATGTTTGGGGGAAAGTGTGCAAAACAATGACAAATCCATTTTTTTTTTTACAGAAAAGAGTTGTAAGAATTATTACTAGAATGCATTTCAGTCACCCATCAAGTACTTTATTTTATCAACTGAAGTTATTGGAGTTCCATAATTTGGTAGATTGTAGTGTTTTATAAATATCCTATTAAATTTTGTTAAAAGAGAGACTTGTTATGATCTTAAGGGGATAGAGATATTTGTGAAACCTAAATTTTGAACTAGTCTGAAGGAACGATCTGCTTCAATCCAAGGAATTAGATTATAGAATAATCTGGAGAAATGCCAGATCAATGTCTATGTTTAAGAGAATGATCAAAGTTGGTTTGTTAAAAAAAAACATTTAAATAGCTTGATGTGTATTTGTACGAATTGTTGCTCTAGAAGGAGTTGTTTATTTTGTTTTTGTTATTTGAAGATTATTGTTGTTTGAAGTACTTTTTTTGGTTTAAAAAAGTGGCAGATATAAGATTTTTTATTCTTTCTACTGCTTTTCATTTTATTTGTGATTGTTTTTCTTATTGTATATAGAATTGTTTTGTTTTGTTAAAAAATTGATAATTTTTATAATAATAATAATAATAATTATTATGAATAGTTATTATCTTACTTGTTGCAGATAGATTTTAGAAAAAGCTTAGTTTGGTGAAACAGACTGAATTTGAGTTGCAACAAAAGCAGATTGCTGCTTTCAAAACAACTCAGTTCTAAAAATTTGACAGCAGTTCCTGCAAACACTCGTTTAAACCTTTACATCACCGGACGTTTTACAGTTGCTCACATAGAATCCTACAAATATTTGTCAGTGTAAATAGAGGCGGCAGCAGCTGTCTCTAGCACTTCCTGTGATAATTTCAGGAGGATTAACTGCAATGGCAAAGTGACTCCTGTGTAACGGTTTATAAAATAGTTTTCATATACCGTATTTTTCGGACTACTATAAGCCGTAATATCAATGAACAGGTCTGTTTTTATACATAAGGCACACTGGATTATAAGGCACATTATGTGCAACAAGTTAATTTTGACAGATTTTTGAGCACCGTGTACCACATAAAATCGGTTTGAGGTCAGTAAGCACAACCAGAGTTAATACATAAGGCGCACTGGATTTTAAGGCCCACTGTCGATTTTTTTAGAAAATTAAAGGATTTTAAGTGCACCTTATACAGTAGTTTGCTCTAATTCTCTTCAGACAAGTTGGTTTAAGATAGCATTAGCCCATTCTGGTCTTGGCCCCACTCAGACTAGTCATTAGTTCCTCAGTTAACCGTCATTCCTCCAGGCTGTTCAGCATGCTGTCTATAATAGGTCAGATACTAATTATCCATATGTTTTTCCACAGAAACCCACTTCAAAAGGTATGAACTATTGCTTGATATTTCCTTTTTCTGGTCTTCTGAACATCACATGCTGTTTGTTTGAATTCTATTGGATCAAATCCTGAAATCATTAAATGTTTCCTTGAACAAACAATAAAAACAACAGTTTGTGCTGTAATACAAAGTACTATTGCATGACCTAAAACAGCCACAGACACAGAGGTCCATGTCCAAAAATACCTCAGGCATTGAGTCTAGAGGTGAGCCTGACTCCTCGTCCTGCAGGAGATGACAATGTGGGGGAGAAGAAATGTGGGAGAAAGAAAGCGGAGGTTAGCAGTGTTAGCAGTGCAGCGGCAAGAAAAGAAGAAACTGCATTGACTGGCAGGGTTCTGGTTAGAAAAATGTATAATAAGCAGCCGAAAAGTCGGGTTAGATTTTTGAAGAGTTTAACTCAGACTGAGATTTGCAGGGAATGTGTTACAGTAGGCCAAGAAGAAAACAACAGGGGTGATGATTAGGGTTGTTAAACAGAAAATGTGAAAGCAAAAGATTAAGAGTTTAAGCTCATGCAGGCGTTTTGACTTGGGGTGCAAACCTTTTAATTAATGAAATAATTTTAAATACTTGTGGGTTTAAAACTGTGAAAATGCATTTAGTCCCATTATGCTTCAGGCAACAGTTCTCTTGGTGGCAATCATTCAAGCTGATTGTCTTTTCAAGGATGATGTTGTATGTTCAGAACCTTCAGCCTTTGTCAGAACTAAGATCATTCACAACCTGAGCCAGAATGAAAGAACCTCCACTCTTCTATGTGTCCACTCTGTACCTTGAGCTCCAGGGTTTTGCTGGGTGTTGAAGTGCTTGGACGCATCTGCTTTCGGTTCGGCCGTTCCGGTTGTTCCTCTTCCTGATCTGTATACGGGTCCTGGTCTTGATCTTGGTACTGATCATGGTCCAGGTCGAGACTGCCCTCTTGATCCAGGTCTTCTCCGGACAGAAACGGTGTGCGTTCGCTGGAGCTCTTTTGAGACAGCTGGTACATACTATCTCCTAGAGCTGAGGCTGGTAAAAAGTGTGTGTGTGGGGGGGGAATAAAACACCCGGAGGTTGACGGTAAAGCTTTTCAAAACATAAAATCAAAAATATGAGTAAACTTTGACAGACAGTGAAAGTGTCTGGGCTCGTACCTCCATCTATACTTCGAGGCAGCAGGTACCGCTTGCTAGCGGACCTATCAAACTGTGGTGCAGGCCTGTCAATCAAAATGCTGGCCTGTCTGGTCTGGGCCTGGGTCCGCCCACTGTAGCGGAACTTGGAGCCAATCACGAGGAAACCCTTTGGAGGGGGCTCTGGAGAAACCAACCTGTGAAAAGGCTTGATTTAAAGGCGGAATAATAACTCCACTCTTACAAATCTGATATTTTACCGGTACTAAAGTCTTGAATTAACTGAGCTCTTTGTTACCAGCTTGCTGCCACAAAGACAGTGTTCACAAAAAGACAGATTCAATTGTTTCAGTAGTTGAAATCTACTTAAAAAATGACAAGGAAAATTCAGATTGACAGGGATAAATAACATCTTTGCACTAACAAGATGAAGAGCGATCAGCCAAAAGCCTGACATGCTGCAGATAGATCAGATGGAAACAGATACTGTTCGTTTGCCATAGATTTTTGGTTTCAGGCCTGCCACTGCTTTTTCTCTTCCACTTGTCGGATGTCTTTGCCAAGATTTCAGCTAATCCCTCGGTGCAAATCGTCTTGTTGGTGCAAAAACTGTATTTTAAGCCCTTTCACACATTTTTTTTAAATAAACTATTTAATTAACAACATGATGTGGTTTCATGATCTGATTTTGTGAGTGCCTGCTAACAGCAAAATGTGATCAAATGTAATTTTGAATTGGTTAATTTAAGTTTGCTTTATGTGGATACACCACACTTTTGGAAGTGTTTAAAAAAATTCTAAAAATGGTTCAGTTCAAAGACCAATAGGTGTAGTATAAAAATTTGTAAAAAAACAAAAATAAACTACAGTAGTCACTCGTTTATCGCGGGGGATCCGTACCCTGAAGACCCAGTGAAAAACCCTAGGAATAGTAGTACAAGTAATAAGTAGTAGT
>JBBPBX010061794.1:0-21014 GCA_038048925.1 Garcialebias charrua | reverse complement strand
ACGTCCCACAGCAGCTGAACGTCACACAGCAGCTGAACGTCCCACAGCAGCTGAACGTCCCACAGCAGCTGAACGTCCCACAGCAGCTGAACGTCCCACAGCAGCTGAACGTCCCACAGCAGCTGAACGTCAGAGCTCACAGACAGCTGGAGCTCTCAACCCTCCACCCACAGCTGAACATCTGAGCCTAGTAGCAGCTTCTCAGCCTGATGCACCTTTCAGTTCTCCAGAGGCTGCACCTCCCAGCTCTGGTCCAGCAACACCAAGACTGGTCCCTCCGGTGCCAACACCAAGACTGGTCCCAGCACCCAGACTGGTTCCGGTCCCAGCACCCAGACTGGTTCTGGTCCCAGCACCCAGATTGGTTCCGGTCCCAGCACCCAGACTGGTCCCAGCACCCAGACTGGTCCCAGCACCCAGACTGGTCCTAGCACCCAGACTGGCTCCTGCACCGAAACTGGCTCCTGCACCAAGGCTAGGTCTTGCACCCGGTCCATCGGAAGCAGTGTCTATCTTTCTCTTTGTCTCCACAGATACTGGTCCAGAGGTGGTCTTGGGTCCTGAGGTCCTCACTCATCCATCTGGAGGCCTCACTTCACTGGGGGTCTTCGTCTCAGCAGAGGGTCCCCACGATGTCTCAGAGGGTCCCCATGACGAGGGTCCTCACGACGTCTCAGAGGGTCCCGACGACGAGGTCCCCGACGACGTCTCAGAGGGTCCTGACGACGAGGTCCCCGACGACGTCTCAGAGGGTCCTGACGACGAGGTCCCCGACGACGTCTCAGAGGGTCCTGACGACGAGGTCCCCGACGACGTCTCAGAGGGTCCTGACGACGAGGTCCCCGACGACGTCTCAGAGGGTCCTGACGACGAGGTCCCCGACGACGTCTCAGAGGGTCCCCACGACGAGGTCCCCGACGACGTCTCAGAGGGTCCCCACGACGAGGGTCCCCACGACGTCTCAGCAGAGGGTCCCCACGATGTCTCAGAGGGTCCCCACGACGAGGGTCCTCACGACGTCTCAGCAGAGGGTCCCCACGACGAGGGTCCTGACGACGTCTCAGAGGGTCCTGGCGACGGGGGTCCCAGCGTCGCGGACGCCTCATCTTCGACAGAGGGTCCCGGCGCCGCTGACGTCTTCTCGCCCGCCTCGGCGCCCGACGACGTCTTCTCGCCCGCCTCGGCGCCCGACGACGTCTTCTCGCCCGCCTCGGCGCCCGACGACGTCTTCTCGCCCGCCTCGGCGCCCGACGACGTCTTCTCGCCCGCCTCGGCGCCCGACGACGTCTTCTCGCCCGCCTCGGCGCCCGACGACGTCTTCTCGCCCGCCTCAGCGCCCGACGACGTCTTCTCGCCCGCCTTGGCGCCCGACGACATCTTCTCACCCGCCTTGGCGCCCGACGACGTCTTCTCACCCGCCTTGGCGCCCGACGACTGTGTTCCGGCCGACGACTGTGTTCCGGCCGACGACTGTGTTCCGGCCGATGAAGGTGTTCCGGCCAACGAAGGTGTTCCGGCCGTTGCTGGGCATTACTCTGGTCGCCCGCCTGACGTATCGCCGCTCGATGGACGACCTCTTGGACGTCCTCCTGAACCAGCTGATGGCGATGGGCGGCCTCCTGGTCAACCCCCGGATCTGGCTGATGATGTTGGGCGTCCTCCAGGGCGTCCCCCGGATCTGGCTGATGATGATGGGCGTCCTCCAGGGCGTCCCCCGGATCTGGCTGTTGGTGATGGGCGTCCTCCTGGGCGCCCCCCGGATCTGGCTGTTGTCGGCCCGCCGTCCTGCCTGTTGCCTCCCTCCGCCCGCCCTTGTTCTTGTGGGGGGCTCTTCTTGGGGGTGTCGGGTGCCACCCTTGAGGGGGGGTTCTGTCATGCTCTGCACCTGTCAGGCTCTGCGCCTGTCATGTTTCTTTCTGTTTTCAATCACTCCTCAGTTCCAGTCTGCATCCTTAATCATTTTCACCTGTTGTCATCAGCCACCTGCCAACCTGCTCTCCCTCATAGTATAAAAGCCCTCTGATTTCATTTGTTCCTCGCCGGGTCATAATCATACCTCCCTGAAGTCTGGTGGAGCCACTACTCGTTTTCCCCTTGTTTTTGTAAGTTTACTGCACCGTCAGTTTATTGTTTTGATCATTAAAGTGTTTATTATTTTTACACTTTGTCTCTGAGTCCTGTTCGCCTGCATTTTGGGTCTGCGTCCTCCACTAGAACCAAATCGTGACAGATACATCTATTATGTCCAAATTTTCTAGCATTTCTGGACTAAAACTTAATCTTAAAAAATGTGAAATCCTTCCATTATTTACAACAGCTATTACTGAAAACTGTGGTATTCCTGTAAAAAAACACTGTAAATTATCTAGGTATTAAAATATCAATAGATCAAAATAAAATATAAGTAATAACTTTAACTCGGTTTTTGAATCTATCAGAAAGAAATTTAATAGTTGGTCAGCCAGGGATTTAACTATTTATGGTAGAGTGCTACTAAGCAAAGCAGAGGAAATGTCAAGGGCGTCTTATGTTTTTTCATCACTAGAGATCAGTAAAGCACTTTGTTCTGAACTTGATAAGATTATTTTCAATTTTCTTTGGAAAAATAAAGCTCATAAATTTAAAAAATCTGTCCTCTCAAACTCGTTAGCTGAAGGAGGATTAAAGGTGGGGTGTGCAGTTTTTGAACACTCTGGGACTTAGAAATATTTTCAGCGCAGAAAAGCATTCTGCTCCCTCTCCTCAGAGCCATATATGGCTCAGAGGGGGAGCCACAGTCCGTTCTCTGTTGAACTTGGGATCCGCCCCCTGCTGTGTGTCTGCTGGAGCGCTGCAAAGTTCTGTGATTATATGTTATAAAAACCTTTTAAAAATATTATAAAACCATGGAGCACTTGTCCAACAACAGAAAATCCAGCAGAAAACAGCAGAGGTTCACGAAGCAACGTTTGGACATGATTAATTCGCTCGTGATTTCCTCTTTCTGTCAGCGCAGCTCTGGAATGTCTGGAATGGAATGCTCCGCCTCCTCTACATGTCCGCTCGGAGCGCTGCAAAGTTCTGTGATTATATGATAATAAAACCTTTTAAAAATATTATAAAACCATGGAGCAGTTGTCCAACAACAGAAAATCCAGCAGAAATCAGCAGAGGTTCACGAAGCAACGTTTGGACATGATTAATTCGCTCGTGACTTCCTCATGTCTGTCAGCGTTCCTCATTCCTGTGAGTGGAGGATGAAGCGATCACTTGACTTTTTGCAAAAAAACAAAATAAAAGTCCAGCTCTGTGATGAAGAAGGGATATTTAATAAATTTGTGTCACATACAAAACAGTCCTGCATCGCTTTGCAATCCTTTGAATGAGAACGAGCCGCAACGCTGAGGCTGTGAGTGACAGGCGGGGGCGTGGGTTGGGGAGTGACAAACAACTCTGTTTTGATTGGCTGGTCAGTGTCCTGGTCACTCTGTATTTTCAATGTTTTTATAAATGCTGATAGAGAAGCAAGGGAACTATAGTTTTTTTCAGAGATTACTTGGTCTAACATCAGTTTGTCAGTAGATAGTGACAGAGTGAAGAAATATGTTAAAAATATATTGTTTGAAAAGTTACAGACTACATTACAATCTTACATACCCCACCTTTAAACATTTTGACGTTTTCTGTTTTTAATAAAAGTTTAAAAATTAATTGGATTAAAAGATTCCTGAAAAAATTAAATTCTATGTGAAATATTTTCCCAAATTATTTGTTTAATAAATTGGGGGGTATTAACTTTTTTTTTTGCGTTGCCCTTACTCAGTTGGAAAACTTCCAATCAAGTTAGCTAAGTTCCATCAACAGGCTCTCTTATATTGGTCTCTACTATATAAACACAACTACTGTACTCTCCTCATAACTGCATCATATGGAACAATGCTTATGTTTTATACAAAAACAAATCTTTATACTTACATAATTGGGCTAACAAAAATATTTATCTGATAAAGCAGTTACTTGACATTAATGGTGAATGTTATACTTATGAGAATTTTATTAACATTAATGATATAGATATATCTCAAAAAGAATTTAATTTGGTCATTAATTCTATTCCTCATAACTTACCGTATTTTCTGGACAATAGGTCGCACCTTTTTGCCTAATTTGCATGCCCTGCGACCTATAGAGAGGTGAGACCTATTCATGGGGTTTTCCCCATGCTTTTAGACCCATTTTTGGCTCAGATATGACCGTTTTTCATTTTGGCCAAAAATTGTGCAGTACCACTTTTGGCCGCTAGGGACGCAGGCACCAGAACCGTAGTGGCTGGCTTCAGAAAGGCTGGCATCCTCCCACCGTCAGCTGGAGCTGCTGAGGACTCAGACAGCGGTCAGGATGAGGAGATGGAGGGACAGGGATCTTTGATGATGGGAAACCTTCCTCGTTCTCTAGCTGAACTTTTTGCAAGCGACACAGAGGACAAGGAATTTGAAGGTTTTAAATAAACAATTTGTTTGAATAAAAACCTTAAAATAAATATCTGTTTCTGTCATCTTCATGGGCAGGTGAGCGTGTAGTAATTTTAAAGCCGCTTTATTTATGTCTTCGTAACCGTCAAAGTACATTTATTAACAAAAGTTAAACTGAGACACACTCTTACAATCATGTCAGCTAACAAATATGTTTTTAGGTGTTTATCTTGCTAAAATTAAAATAGATGCAGGTCTGTTCGCTCGCTCACAGCCGGTCTGCTCTGTGGGTGCGTGCACTGGGTTTGTTTATGGGGTAGCGAAACTATTTAAATTCAGCTGCTTTGACCATTATAATCATTTTATTAACAAAAGTTAAACCGAGACACACTCTTACAATAATGTCAGCTAACAAATATATATATATATATATATATTAGGTGTTTCTGTTGTTAAATTTTAACGAAATGCAGGGTTTCTGCCCGTTGCGCGCACACGTATCATCAGACGTAGTGAAACAAATTTTTAAATCCAGCTCATATCACAATTACGTTAATTTATTAACGTCCAACACCCACCATGTTTTCAAATTGCATCGCCATTAATATTTATTAGTTTATTTAAAAATAATACAGGAGCGTTTATTTATATTGTAGAGAAATAACGCTAAATGTGTTATTTCATGATTTATAGCAGATTTTAGCAGAAGCTCCAGGAAAAATCTGCTCCTCTCCATATATGGGCATTCACATGGGCATTCACGTCACTAAAGTGACGCCTTGGAGTTACAGGCGGAGTTATAATAAGCATTCATCAACTTCCATGACCGCTGCTCTGAGCGAGGAAAAAAAAAGCGAAGCATTTTTAAATATTCCCTAAAGCTGCCTGTTGATTAATCCTGCTGTCGCTCACTCATGTCTATCATATTCTGAGCGAGCATCCACGTAGACATACTAGTTTAATTCGCTTGATCGCGACAAATTCATTCATTTCCGCATCGGCTTTTTATTCTCTCCCCCCGTGACCAGACAGGTCGGGAGTACAGAAAGGCAGCCGCGCAGCGAGCTCTGCGCGCGTGCTCCCCCGTGCTCCCCGCAACAAGGCTGGGACGGAGCAGAGCCCTGACACGCATTCGGAACTTCAAAGGTGACCAGCAGAACGGGGAGCCAGAGACGCGCGGCTCGCTCCTCTGGGCAGAATGAGAGCAGCAACGGTCCGCAGCGGTGTTATAAAATAAATAATAAATAAAATCAGAGCGCTGGTCCATATGTACAGCAAGCCCTCGAGTTACGTCAGGGATTGGGACCTACGTGTGTGACTTAGGTCGATTTTGTCGTACCTCGCGGACCAAAAACACCTGCCTGTCGTAGGTCCGCGTTTCTGACATAGGTCGCGGCTATACCGCTAACGGAGCGCCGCACACATATTTAATGGCATGAGACTGAACAAGCAGACATACTAGGCCATGAACATGCACAGAACTGTACAGTAAATGAATACAGTACTGTACTGTACAATAAATAAAAAATATAATGTCTTACTTTGAGCTGGTCAAAGCCTGCCTTCGTCTTTTAGCATCAGCTCGGGTGCGAGCTCCCCCAGCTTCCTTACGCTCCACACGCACACACGTGGTCAAAACTGTTTAAAAGAATGACTGTTAGCTTCTTAACTTCATATATTTGGAGCCAGAAAAAAAAAACTTACTGAAAGCCGTTTCTCCGCGATGTCCTCCATCCAAAACAAGCTCGGCGTTAGCTACGGTTAGGCCCCGCCATTAGCAGCACTGGTTAGCATGTCAGTTCATTCAAAAA
This sequence comes from Garcialebias charrua, assembly GCA_038048925.1. Classification (NCBI taxonomy): domain Eukaryota; kingdom Metazoa; phylum Chordata; class Actinopteri; order Cyprinodontiformes; family Rivulidae; genus Garcialebias; species Garcialebias charrua. The sequence continues at coordinate 14,752 of JBBPBX010061794.1, read as the reverse complement.
GGCTGTCGGCTTTGTATCTCCGCGTTAGCTCGGTGTCCCCCGACTGCCAGGCGGACATTTGCGGCGAGCTCCCGGCCGCAGATGGCCCCTCCGCGGCATGTCGGCTCGGTGTCTTCGCCTGTGTTAGCTGCTCTGTTAGCTGCTGTCGTTAGCATGTCGGGCGGCGTTGTTAGAGCGATCACGGGGGCGATCGGCGGCTGCTCCTCCGGGTCTGAGACGTCCACAGAGTTGACCGAGTGTTTCCAGCAAATTTATCCGTATGAGGCAACCCTGAACGGACACACGGTCCTCTAAAGCCAGCTGACAGGAGCGTCTAGAGCTCCATTGACCGCAGTACTGTAGTAAAATGGCGACCGGAAACGACCGGAAGTTGCGTAAATACGATCAAATTGTAATTAAAAATGAAATATTAATAATTATACTTTATTTATAAAGCCATTTAAAACAACCACAGCTGCAACAAAGTGCTATACACATGAAATTAATAACATTAAAAAAAATAATAATAATAATAATAATAATTTTTTTTTTAAATCATATTTTTATTAAATATGATAAAATCGTAAGTCTGAGTTGCCGTAGGTCGCAGGTGACGTAGGTCGAGGGTTTGCTGTACACACAAATGCACCAGGAAATATGCAGTTTTAACTCCCACTCTCATAAACCTCCATGGAAACTCACTCCTGCCTTCTGCCTTCTGGGTGGAGATGTAACAAAAGTCACATGACACTTCGGCACTCTTCGGCCGAGTTTCCGGATTCATTCGGAACTGGGTTGTTTTTTTGTTGTTGTTTTTTTTAACCCTCGCCTGCCCAAATGCAAAAATGAAAATAGACATCATATTAAATTACAGTAATTGTCCTATATGGTGAATTGTTACTGTCATGGTGGGTGTTGTCCTTTAAGGAAAAGTTCAGCTCAGACACATATTTGCTATAATTTTTATCAAACAAATAATTGTTTTTAAGTGTTAATCTTCTTAAAGCCTTGCTGTGCGCTCCTGTCGCAGACATTTGCAGCAGAGCTAAACACTCGTCCACATTTCCGGGTTGTCTCAGCGGTGATGCGTCATGTCAGCGGTGACGTAGGTGCGACTTATATAAAGGTGCGACCTGTTTATGGATTTTTCCAATAATTGGACAAAGCGACTTATATAAAGGTGCGACCTATAGTCCAGAAAATACTGTACATGCACTAGCACAAACCATACATTTAGAAGAATTGTACTTTTATGATTCAGTTTCTGTTGAAGGTACTAATATATTGCATAAGAATTTCAATAACAGGTTTATCAGATCTCAGTTGGTTACTTTCTCTACTCCCATAAGTAAACATAGATGGGGCTACTTAAGCAATAAACTATGGAGTGAAATTTTCTTATTGTCTTATAAATATATTTTATCTAACAGAATTAAAGAATTTGTATTTAAAATTTTACATAGATATTATCCAGTCAAAGACTACATTTGCCGTTTCTTCCCAAATGTCAGCAAAAGCTGCTCTTTTTGCCAGTGTTAAGGTGAAAGTATTGAACATCTATTTGTAGATTGTTTTCATATTACAATATTCTGGTTTGAAATACAAAAATTGCTTTCTGAAAAAATGTAAAAGTACATTGTGTTATCAAAAATGCAAATATTGCTAATCTTTAAAAATTAATTATTTTCTTCAGACGAACTATTTATAATAAATCTAATTATTATTTTGGCAAAATATTATATACACAAAATGAAGTGGAATGAAAAAATACCCTCTTTTAATAATTTTAAAGAAACTGACCTAAAAATGTATATTGCCTCTATTGATAAGCTTAATTTTAATAATAAAAAACTTATAAGAACAAAAACTCTTATTCAGAAATTTAATTTTACCCCATAAGCAGACCCTTTTGTTGTTTCGTTTTTTTTTTTTTTCTCTTTGTTGTATTTTTGTTTCAGACCCTCTGCTATTTATACCTGAATTTATCTTGGAAATTTGTTGAGAGTTGCATTTATGTTTGGTTAAGAAATGTGAGGTCTAGTTTAATAGGATCTGTGATAGTTATGCATCTTTTTCTTGTGTGTGTGTGTGTGTATTTTGTTGCTTTTGATTTGGAAGATTTTTGTAATGTTATCAGGTTGAAATAAAGTTGATTACAATAATAATAATAATAAAAATAATAAAAATAATTTGTGGGTTGACTGCGCCCTCTGCTGGACGCAGTGTGAACAGGGCGGAGTTCTCTCAGAGCTCTGGAGCTCCAGAGGATCCTCCACGGGCTGTGGGAGCAGAGGAGCCGGTGTTGTGCCATGAAGTGACTCCATGGTGTGTCTGGCTCATGGTGCTGGAGAACTCAGATGAAAAAATGTCCATGCTGTAAAAAAAACAAGAACACAATTTAAAACTAAAAGGACTTTAAAGATCTTCTTCACATGTTGACCAGACAAGACGAGGAGTCACGTGCTTGTTGTGAGTCTCTGTGTTCGTGTGGAAAACGGTGCTGTGGATCACTTCCAGAACTTCTGTGGATCACTTCCAGAACTTCTGTGGATCACTTCCAGAACCACACCTAACTGGACCTGGTTCCGACACCGCAGGTACGAAGTTTGGGAGTGAAGTTGGGTTTAGGCTCGGCTCGGGTCCTGCACAGATAAATCTGCTCTTCCTGCCTCAGAACTGCTTCGTCTGCAGAAACTCGATGTTGTCATCACGAGACTGACTCGAACCTTGAACAAACACCGTGAGAACTTCAAGAGGAGCCGAACCAGGTAGGACAGCTGGTTCTTTATTATCTGACCAGGACTGACATCTCTCTTCTTAGTCCTGGAGAAAAGCCACAGTTTTCCTGAAACAAACTTTAACAACAATAAACCAACGACCTGGGAAGGTTTACTGTTGTTGTTAAAGCTTGTTTCCTGACAAAACCTTAACAAGACAAATCTAACCAGGTCCAGATGACCCGACTCATCCTGGTGCATTCATCTAGCTGGAGTATTGAGCTGCAGCAGGACAACATTTGAACAAGATAAACCATCTCAAACAAAACAGGACGTCTTTAAAGGTCCACTGACATCATCTTACAAATTTGCATGAAATGATAGAAGATATATATATTTTATCATTCAACTATGTTAGTTTTTGCAAACAAAATGATAAATTAATGAAAATTCCTTTCAAACTGAATTTAAAATTAAAAACCAACTATGTTAGTTTTTACAAACAAAATGATAAATTAATGAAAATTCCTTTCAAATTGAGTTTAAAATTAAAAACCACTTTTCTCTCTGAAAAATCCAACTACAAGTGAATGCAACATATGTGACGTTGCAAGGAGAAGTCTTTAGAACGCCCCATATAAATAAATATTCATGGCGAACAATAAATAAAACAACAAATTATCAATCTAAGTTAAGATTTGAGCTATTTGTCTTCAGTTTGGGAAGCAGGAAGTTAGATGAACAGAAACAGCAGATTCTAATTTAGGTCTGCACCTGTATGTATTTGACTCTTACCTGTTCAGGAAGCAGGGAGCTCAGTCCGAGGGGAGGGAGCTTTATTTATTCCATTTTTGACGAAGGTCTTACATCTTTTGGGAAAGTGAAAAGGCTCACTTGTTCACTGATGATATTAGAACACCCAAATGCAACATAACCGGCATTTTTTAAGTTTTACAAAAAAAAAGGCGATCTGGATGAGAATGAATATGCGTTAAAGGACAACACCCTCCGTGACAGTAACAATTCACCATATTGGACAATTACTGTAGTAGAATATGATGTCTATTTTCATTTTTGCATTTGGGCCAGGCGAGTATTAAAAAAAAAAAAGACGGATTCCCGGAAACCTCCGGAAACTCAGCCGAAGATTGCCGAAGTCCGGAGTGACGTCAATACAGGCTCCACTCAGAAGCCAGGAGTGAGTTCACGATGGAGGCTTATGAGAGAGAGCCGCGGATCCGCGCTCAGAATATGATAGACATCAGTGTGCGACCACAGGATTAATCAACAGGCAGATTTATTAACAAGGGAATATTAAAAATGTTTTGCTTTTTTTCCCTCTCTCTGAGCATCGGAGGTGGTGGTGTCTCTGCGCGCGCTGATCACTGTAGCCAGCTGTTCAATTATTACTGAGGAAATATTAAAAATGACACGACAACTTGTACACGTCTGACGTCTGTCCCACGTCGCGGTTCAGCTCAGCTCTACGCCACGTTTGGAGCAGCGCTCCGGCTTCATTTCTGAACAAGTTTCTGTGAGCGGGACCTACCCGCATTCACCTGTGGTCTTAAGCCCGAGATACACTCATGCGTCCTCAGGTACGCCACCATACGCGCGCATTTTGTGCGCATGTGTTTTGCTGATATGCTTCAGCATATGTCAGAAACTATCAGCTTTCTAAACGCTCGCGTTCTCCTTGTTGTAATATGAGCAGCTGAGCACGGAGGGGGACTCAACTGAGCTCGCTGATTGGTCACTTGCTGACACGCCTACTGAATTGATTGACAGCCTTCAGTCAGCTGAAAGTGAAACCTCGAGAATGCATCATGAGCAGCTCGCTCAGACTTCTGCGGTGTTCTGATACGGTGTTTCTACTATATATGTTATAAAAAGTTCTCTCAGAAATAAAAATAATAACAGGGAGCGCTTTTCCTGCAGCACACAGCCCACCAGGGAATATTTAAAACATCGCGCACCCAGGTAGGACCTGAATTCATTCATTTCAATCATCGAGTGAACGGAGGAAGAAGCGGTTACTTGACTTTAGGCAAAAAAACAAAAGAAAAGGCCCGATCAGCGATAAAGAAGGGGAATTTATTTCATTTGTGTAACATACAAAACAGTCCGGCGCCGGGAAGTTTATGGTCAGACACCGCGTATCGCGCACGCGTATCGCGCACGCGTAGTAAAAAAAAAGCTTTGCGCGTACATGCCCTGAGGGGCTACGCGGGGCTACGCTTTTGCCTTGGCGTACGTAGGCTGCGTATAGGCGTACCGTGAGGACGCTCAAGTGTATCTCGGCCTTTATGAATGACCCGAGGAGGATTAAAGCCGGACTGGTCTGTGCAGGGATAGCGTGGGTTTGACTTATGAAAGGGGTAAAAAGCTGAGTCGGCTTCATGAGGAAATTAATGAATTTGTCGCGAGCGAGCGAATTAAACTAGTGTGTCCTACGTGGATGCGCGACCTCTAAATATTTCCTGGTGCAGTTGTGGGTACAGCTGGACCAGCGCTCTGTTTTTATTTATTTTTTAGAACTTTTTAATAAGATATAACACCGCTGCGGTTAAAGCTGTCGGCTGCCTTTTAATTCTGTACTCCCGACCTGTCACTGTTTGATTGACAGGTCACGGGGAGAGAATAAAAAGCAGATGCCGGCAGCTTCATGAGGAAATTAATGAATTTGTCACGAGCGAGCGAATTAAATAAGTGTCCTACGTGGATGCGCGATCTCTAAATATTTCCTGGTGCAGTTGTGGGTACAGCTGGACCAGCGCTCTGTTTTTATTTATTTTTTAGAACTTTTTAATAAGATATAACACCGCTGCAATAATGAAGCTACGTTGATGCATGCTTGTTATAACTCCGCATGCATTCAAGGCGGATACTTCAGTGACGTCAATGCCCATATATGGAGAGGGGCGGATTTTCCCGGAGCTGCTGCTAAAAACTGCTAAAAAACATGAAATAACACATTTAGCGTAATTTCTCTACAATATAAACACTCCTGTTTCATTATTTAATTAACTACTAAATATTAATGGCGATGCAATTTGAAAACATGGTGGGTCATGTCCTGTCTAGACTGACGGCCCTGCTCCCTACGTCACAAATGTTGCATTCGCTTGTAGTCGGATTTTTCAGAGAGCAGTTTTTAATTTTAATCTCACTTTGAAAGGAATTTTCATTAATTTATCATTTTGTTTGCAAAAACAAACATAGTTGAATGATAATATATATATATGTCTTCTATCATTTCATGCAAATTTGTAAGATGATGTCAGTGGACCTTTAAGCAGCTCCTTCATTTTTACCCTGAAGATGATTTTGGTGGAGAAAACTGAAGAATTCTGTTCAGCCTGACTCTGGAACAGCTGTGGATAATGGATTTAGAGCAATCGTCCTCCAACAGGAGAGTTGGGGGTTCAATTCCACCTGTAATCACATTCTGGAGAGTCCTTGGGCAAAACACAGAACTCCCTCATTGCCTCTGTGTGAGTCTCATCAGTGTATGAATGTGATAAAGCTCTGATTAGTCTCTACAGATTCAGATAATCTTCGTAGAGATGTAGTAGAGTGCTGTATGAATGTGTGTGTAGTAGAGTGCTGTATGAATGTTTGTGTAGTAGAGTGATGTATGAATGTGTTTGTGTAGTAGAGTGTTGTATGAATGTGTTTGTGTAGTAGAGTGCTGTATGAATGTTTGTGTGTAGTAGAGTGATGTATGAATGTGTTTGTGTAGTAGAGTGTTGTATGAATGTGTTTGTGTAGTAGAGTGCTGTATGAATGTGTGTAGTAGTGCTGTATGAACGTGTTTGAGTGTTGTATGAATGTGTGTGTAGTAGAGTGCTGTATGAATGTGTGTGTAGTAGAGTGCTGTATGAATGTGTGTAGTAGAGTGCTGTATGAATGTGTGTGTAGTAGAGTGCTGTATGAATGTGTGTGTAGTAGAGTGCTGTATGAATGTGTGTGTAGTAGAGTGCTGTATGAATGTGTGTGTAGTAGAGTGCTGTATGAATGTGTGTGTAGTAGAGTGCTGTATGAATGTGTGTGTAGTAGAGTGCTGTATGAATGTGTGTGTAGTAGAGTGCTGTATGAATGTGTGTGTAGTAGAGTGCTGTATGAATGTGTGTGTAGTAGAGTGCTGTATGAATGTGTGTGTAGTAGAGTGCTGTATGAATGTGTGTGTAGTAGAGTGCTGTATGAATGTGTGTGTAGTAGAGTGCTGTATGAATGTGTGTGTAGTAGAGTGCTGTATGAATGTGTGTGTAGTAGAGTGCTGTATGAATGTGTGTGTAGTAGAGTGCTGTATGAATGTGTGTGTAGTAGAGTGCTGTATGAATGTGTGTGTAGTAGAGTGCTGTATGAATGTGTGTGTAGTAGAGTGCTGTATGAATGTGTGTGTAGTAGAGTGCTGTATGAATGTGTGTGTAGTAGAGTGCTGTATGAATGTTTGTGTAGTAGAGTGATGTATGAATGTGTTTGTGTAGTAGAGTGCTGTATGAACGTGTTTGGGTAGTAGAGTGTTGTATGAATGTGTTTGTGTAGTAGAGTGCTGTATGAACGTGTTTGGGTAGTAGTGTTGTATGAACATGTTTGTGTAGTAGAGTGATGTATGAATGTGTTTGTGTAGTAGAGTGTTGTATGAATGTGTTTGTGTAGTAGAGTGATGTATGAATGTGTTTGTGTAGTAGAGTGCTGTATGAACGTGTTTGGGTAGTAGTGTTGTATGAACATGTTTGTGTAGTAGAGTGATGTATGAATGTGTTTGTGTAGTAGAGTGCTGTATGAATGTGTTTGGGTAGTAGTGTTGTATGAACATGTTTGTGTAGTAGAGTGATGTATGAATGTGTTTGTGTAGTAGAGTGCTGTATGAACGTGTTTGGGTAGTAGTGTTGTATGAACATGTTTGTGTAGTAGAGTGATGTATGAATGTGTTTGTGTAGTAGAGTGCTGTATGAACGTGTTTGGGTAGTAGTGTTGTATGAATGTGTTTGTGTAGTAGAGTGTTGTATGAATGTGTTTGTGTAGTAGAGTACTGTATGAACGTGTTTGTGTAGTAGAGTGATGTATGAATGTGTTTGTGTAGTAGAGTGATGTATGAATGTGTTTGTGTAGTAGAGTGATGTATGAATGTGTTTGTGTAGTAGAGTGATGTATGAATGTGTTTGGGTAGTAGTGTTATATGAATGTGTTTGTGTAGTAGAGTGTTGTATGAATGTGTTTGTGTAGAGTACTGTATGAACGTGTTTGTGTAGTAGAGTGATGTATGAATGTGTTTGTGTAATAGAGTGATGTATGAATGTGTTTGTGTAGTAGAGTGATGTATGAATGTGTTTGTGTAGTAGAGTGATGTATGAATGTGTTTGTGTAGTAGAGTGTTGTATGAATGTGTTTGTGTAGTAGAGTGATGTATGAATGTGTTTGTGTAGTAGAGTGCTGTATGAACGTGTTTGGGTAGTAATGTTGTATGAACGTGTTTGTGTAGTAGAGTGTTGTATGAATGTGTTTGTGTAGTAGAGTGCTGTATGAATGTGTTTGTGTAGTAGAGTGTTGTATGAATGGGTTTGTGTAGTAGAGTGCTGTATGAACGTGTTTGTGTAGTAGAGTGATGTATGAATGTGTTTGTGTAGTAGAGTGATGTATGAATGTGTTTGTGTAGTAGAGTGATGTATGAATGAGTTTGTGTAGTAGAGTGTTGTATGAATGTGTTTGTGTAATAGAGTGCTGTATGAACGTGTTTGGGTAGTAGAGTGCTGTATGAATGTGTTTGTGTAGTAGAGTGTTGTATGAATGAATGCGTTTGTGTAGTAGAGTGATGTATGAATGTGTTTGTGTAGTAGAGTGATGTATGAATGTGTTTGTGTAGTAGAGTGATGTATGAATGTGTTTGTGTAGTAGAGTGATATATGAATGAGTTTGTGTAGTAGAGTGTTGTATGAACGTGTTTTTGTAGTAGAGTGCTGTATGAATGTGTTTGTGTAGTAGAGTGCTGTATGAATGTGTTTGTGTAGTAGAGTGTTGTATGAATGAATGCGTTTGTGTAGTAGAGTGTTGTATGAATGTGTTTGTGTAGTAGAGTGTTGTATGAATGTGTTTGTGAAGTAGAGTGTTGTATGAATGTGTTTGTGTAATAGAGTGTTGTATGAATGTGTTTGGGCAGTTGAGTGTTGTATGAATGTGTTTGTAGTAGAGTGCTGTATGAATGTGTTTGTGTAGTAGAGTGCTGTATGAATGTGTTTGTAGTAGAGTGATGTATGAATGTGTTTGTGTAGTAGAGTGCTGTATGAATGTGTTTGTGTAGTAGAGTGTTGTATGAATGTGTTTGTGTAGTAGAGTGCTGTATGAATGTGTTTGTGTAGTAGAGTGCTGTATGAATGTGTTTGTGTAGTAGAGTGCTGTATGAATGTGTTTGTGTAGTAGAGTGCTGTATGAATGTGTTTGTGTAGTAGAGTGCTGTATGAATGTGTTTGTGTAGTAGAGTGCTGTATGAATGTGTTTGTGTAGTAGAGTGCTGTATGAATGTGTTTGTGTAGTAGAGTGCTGTATGAATGTGTTTGTGTAGTAGAGTGCTGTATGAATGTGTTTGTGTAGTAGAGTGCTGTATGAATGTGTTTGTGTAGTAGAGTGCTGTATGAATGTGTTTGTGTAGTAGAGTGCTGTATGAATGTGTTTGTGTAGTAGAGTGCTGTATGAATGTGTTTGTGTAGTAGAGTGCTGTATGAATGTGTTTGTGTAGTAGAGTGCTGTATGAATGTGTTTGTGTAGTAGAGTGTTGTATGAATGTGTTTGTGTAGTAGAGTGTTGTATGAATGTGTTTGTGTAGTAGAGTGTTGTATGAATGTGTTTGTGTAGTAGAGTGTTGTATGAATGTGTTTGTAGTAGAGTGCTGTATGAATGTGTTTGTGTAGTAGAGTGTTGTATGAATGTGTTTGGGCAGTTGAGTGTTGTATGAATGTGTTTGTGTAGTACAGTACTGTATGAATGTGTTTGTGTAGTAGAGTTGTATGAATGTGTTTGTAGTAGAGTGTTGTATGAATGTGTTTGGGTAATAGAGTGCTGTATGAATGTGTTTGTGTAGTAGAGTGCTGTATGAATGTGTTTGTAGTAGAGTGATGTATGAATGTGTTTGTGTAGTAGAGTGTTGTATGAATGTGTTTGGGTAATAGAGTGCTGTATGAATGTGTTTGTAGTAGAGTGATGTATGAATGTGTTTGTGTAGTAGAGTGCTGTATGAATGTGTTTGTAGTAGAGTGATGTATGAATGTGTTTGTGTAGTAGAGTGCTGTATGAATGTGTTTGTGTAGTAGAGTGTTGTATGAATGTGTTTGTGTAGTAGAGTGCTGTATGAATGTGTTTGTAGTAGAGTGATGTATGAATGTGTTTGTGTAGTAGAGTGCTGTATGAATGTGTTTGTAGTAGAGTGATGTATGAATGTGTTTGTGTAGTAGAGTGCTGTATGAATGTGTTTGTGTAGTAGAGTGTTGTATGAATGTGTTTGTGTAGTAGAGTGCTGTATGAATGTGTTTGTGTAGTAGAGTGCTGTATGAATGTGTTTGTGTAGTAGAGTGCTGTATGAATGTGTTTGTGTAGTAGAGTGCTGTATGAATGTGTTTGTAGTAGAGTGATGTATGAATGTGTTTGTGTAGTAGAGTGCTGTATGAATGTGTTTGTGTAGTAGAGTGTTGTATGAATGTGTTTGTGTAGTAGAGTGCTGTATGAATGTGTTTGTAGTAGAGTGATGTATGAATGTGTTTGTGTAGTAGAGTGCTGTATGAATGTGTTTGGGTAGTAGTGTTGTATGAACGTGTTTGTGTAGTAGAGTGCTGTATGAATGTGTTTGGGTAGTAGTGTTGTATGAACGTGTTTGTGTAGTAGAGTGCTGTATGAATGTGTTTGTGTAGTAGAGTGCTGTATGAATGTGTTTGTGTAGTAGAGTGCTGTATGAATGTGTTTGTGTAGTAGAGTGTTGTATGAATGAATGTGTTTGTGTAGTAGAGTGTTGTATGAATGTGTTTGTGTAGTAGAGTGTTGTATGAATGTGTTTGTGTAGTAGAGTGTTGTATGAATGTGTTTGTAGTAGAGTGCTGTATGAATGTGTTTGTGTAGTAGAGTGCTGTATGAATGTGTTTGTGTAGTAGAGTGCTGTATGAATGTGTTTGTGTAGTAGAGTGCTGTATGAATGTGTTTGTGTAGTAGAGTGCTGTATGAATGTGTTTGTGTAGTAGAGTGCTGTATGAATGTGTTTGTGTAGTAGAGTGCTGTATGAATGTGTTTGTGTAGTAGAGTGCTGTATGAATGTGTTTGTGTAGTAGAGTGCTGTATGAATGTGTTTGTAGTAGAGTCCTGTATGAATGTGTTTGTGTAGTAGAGTGTTGTATGAATGTGTTTGTAGTAGAGAGCTGTATGAATGTGTTTGTAGTAGAGTCCTGTATGAATGTGTTTGTGTAGTAGAGTGTTGTATGAATGTGTTTGTGTAGTAGAGTGCTGTATGAATGTGTTTGTAGTAGAGTCCTGTATGAATGTGTTTGTGTAGTAGAGTGCTGTATGAATGTGTTTGTAGTAGAGAGTGCTGTATGAATGTGTTTGTGTAGTAGAGTGCTGTATGAATGTGTTTGTGTAGTAGAGTGTTGTATGAATGTGTTTGTGTAGTAGAGTGCTGTATGAATGTGTTTGTGTAGTAGAGTGCTGTATGAATGTGTTTGTGTAGTAGAGTGCTCTATGAATGTGTTTGTGTAGTAGAGTGCTGTATGAATGTGTTTGTGTAGTAGAGTGCTGTATGAATGTGTTTGTGTAGTAGAGTGCTGTATGAATGTGTTTGTAGTAGAGTCCTGTATGAATGTGTTTGTGTAGTAGAGTGTTGTATGAATGTGTTTGTAGTAGAGAGCTGTATGAATGTGTTTGTAGTAGAGTCCTGTATGAATGTGTTTGTGTAGTAGAGTGTTGTATGAATGTGTTTGTAGTAGAGTCCTGTATGAACGTGTTTGTGTAGTAGAGTGCTGTATTAATGTGTTTGTGTAGTAGAGTGTTGTATGAATGTGTGTGTAGTAGTGCTGTATGAATGTGTGTGTGTGTGTTCGTGTGTGTGTACACACGTACTGTACAGTATATGTGTGTGTGTGTACACACGTACTGTACAGTATATGTGTGTGTGTGTGTGTGTGTGCACGCATATATGAAACTGGTTTGAAAAAGTAGTTCTGACGAGGTTTACCCAAGTCTAGCTTTCCTTTCTTATCCTGGACTGGTCAATTGACTTTTGTGAAATGGCCCTCGGACTTTGATCAGGGTGAAACGTATCCCAGGCTTGGACTTTAATCATAATGAGAACTCTTTTTGTTGTTGTTGTCTGATTTAGAAGAAATGTTTTTAAAGACTGTTGAACATCTGGGTAAAAACAACTGCTTGCTTAACAACATGTTGAAACCTTTAAAAAGGAGAAGTTTCTTTGATTTCACAAAGTTTTTCCTGATCAACTGGTCTGCAGATGCTTCTGTATTTCGTCTGGTTTCCAGTCTGACCGTGTGTGCTTTTCTCCTCAGAGCTGAGCTGCGGCTGTCTATCTGCCTCCATGGCTCGGTACCTGAAGTTTTTCACCACGGTTGGTGACGAGCACCCAGGCCAGTGGCAGGATGAGGAGCTTCATGAGACCAGTGAAGAGCTGAGTCCGGCTACAGGCCTGTTTCAAGCATCCCTTGGCTTCAGAGACTCACTGAAGAGGCTCTACACCTCTGACCACTTCCAGGTGAGTCTTTAAAGTCCAGAGGAGCTAAAGCTCAGCTGAGACCTTTCACAAGCCGACTGTTCATAAGGAAAAAATAAAACCACCTTTAGGAAAGCACAGAGACCTATATGTGTGTATACAGGTGCTGATCATAAAATTAGAATATCATGAAAAAGTTTATTTATTTTAGTAATTCCATTCAAAAAATGAAACGTATATTATATTAATTCATTACACACAGACTAATATATTTCAAATGTTTACCGGTATTTATTTTACTGTTGATGATTATAACCGACAACTAATGATAACCCCAAATTCAGAACTTCAGAAAATTAGAATATTACTTAAGACCTATTAAAAATATATATTTTTAGAAATGTTGGCCAACTGAAAAGTATGAACATGAAAAGTATGAGCATGTACAGCATCAATACTTAGTTGGGGCATCTTTTGCCTGGATTACTGCAGCAATGCGGCGTTGCATGGAGTCGATCAGTCTGTGGCACTGCTCAGGTGTTATGAGAGCCCAGGTTGCTCTGATAGTGGCCTTCAGCTCTTCTGAATTGTTGGGTCTGGTGTATCACATCTTCTTCACATCACTCCATAATGGGGTTACGGTCAGATGAGTTTGCTGGCCAATTAAGAACAGGGACACCATGGTCCTTAAACCAGGTACTGGTAGCTTTGGCACTGTGTGCAGGTGCCAAGTCCTGTTGGAAAATGAAAGCTGCATCTCCATAAAGTTGTCAGCAGCAGGAAACAGGAAGTGATCTAAAACTTCCTGGTAGGTGGCTGCATTGTCCTTGGACCTCAGAAAACACAGTGGACCAATACCAGCAGATGGCATGACCCCAAACCATCACTGACTGTGTAAACTTGACGCTGGACCTCAAGCAACATGGATTCTGTACTAGGGCTTTAACAGACTACTCGAGGAATCTACACATCAATTCCTAGGACCTCTATCAAGGTTTTTATTTCACGTTGAGTATTCGTAGTGACGTCATCACGTCGCAGTTACAAAACAGACAATGAATCCACTTCCTGTTTGGAGCGTGTTGCGAACCGGTGTAACACCAAATCTGTGACCACGGTATATTGTGACCATAGGGGGCGGTGTTGCATGCACTGTTGCAGGTCACAGAATGTCAACCAAACCAGAACCAGCTTCACAAACAAAAAGCAAAAAATATGAATCTCTAAACCTATGAAATACCTATAAACATATTAATCTTTAAAACTAAACCTAATGTGCATCACCGCTGGCGGTGGTGCAGGGTGGTCGACCACCCCACTGGTTTTAAGTTTTGTTTTTGACTTGCTGCACGTTACTTTCACTTTTGCAGCTTAATAATAATACCCTGATGCATGCTCAATAATCCAGGTAGAAAAATCTAAAAAGGCTAAGTCTGGTCCTCTGGACATTCAAAAAACAAAACGAAAACAAAAAAAACTGTAGAAAAGTTTCATCTTTCGTCCGAAAGACTTCCTCAGTCTGAGATGCTGTATTCAGCTCAGTCTTATGGTCTTTCGGACGAAAGACGAAACGTTTCTACAATTTTTTTTTCTTTGTTTTGTTTTTTGAATGTCCAGAGGACCAGACTTAGCCTTTTTAGATTAATAATAATAATAACTAATAGTTTTGGTTTTCCTGTGATTTATTTGCAGTATGATAAATTGTAGGAGCATACCGGTAATATATGCTCCCAATGTTTTGTTGGTCATTTTTTTGTAAATAATAAATGACGTTCTTTTGCGTTTTTATTTATTGATTTGCATCTTAAGGTCCTATGACTTCATCAACTACTCGAGTTCTACGCGAGCTGTATTATGTTAATGTCGAGTTAAAAAATTATGTACCGGTACTCGTTCAGCCCCTATTCTGTACCTCTCCTCTCTTCCTCCAGACTCTGGGACCTTGATTTCCAAAGGAAGTGCAAAATTTACTTTAATCAGAAAACATAACTTTGGACCACTCAGCAGCAGTCCAGTCCTTTTTTTCTTTAGCCCAGGCGAGATGCTTATGATGCGGTCTCTTGTTCAACAGTGGCTTGACATAAGGAATGTGACAGCTGAAACCCATGTCTTGCATACTTTTGTGTGTGGTGGTTCTTGTAGCACTGACTTCAGCTGCAGTCCACTCTTTGTGAATCTCCCCCATATTTTGGAATGTCTTGTTTCATCATCCTTTCCAGGGTGCGGTTATCCCTATTACTTGTATTGCATCGTTTCCTTCCCTTCGCCTCTCTTGTTAATGTACTTGGACACAAAGCTCTGTGAACAGCCAGCCTCTTTAGCAATGACCTTTTGTGTCTTGCCCTCCATGTGC
>JBBPBX010061793.1:6092-21014 GCA_038048925.1 Garcialebias charrua | reverse complement strand
AATATTTATGTCTGTTGTGTTGAATTTAAGTGTGTGATGTGTGTTAAATCGCAAGAAGGTGAAACCCTGCCAATCAAGTGTAATGATGTTGATTTAGTGATTTATTTTAAATAAATGGTAGTGTCTTCTGGCATACCAACTAAAGTCAACGTTTACTGTCACTTAATGGCTATGGTTCTTTATCCATCACAAAGATCACAGAAATATTGAATAAACTGAAAAAGAAGAGAATCCGTGAAATTACTATTCAATCTGAATAAGTAAATTAAGGTAAAAAGGAGGTCAGTATTAAACTGACCCCCCTCTAAACCCTTTACATCTGGTGGCCCTCGTACGTGGTTCTGAAAGTTTATTGATAAAACTGTGATCTCTCGTGAACTGTAACGTCATGTTTGCATATTGGGATCCAAGTTTTAGACTCTAACAGATTAATTATTTTGGCTGGAAAAGTGTTCAGAACGATTGCAGGACTGCAGTTAATGACATTTGAAGCTGAAATTGTTATTTGTTCAACTTTTGAAACGCTATAAGTAGTTTGGTGGGGATCTGTCTCGCTGTGTGGGAAGTGTCTGGTGGTTCTGATAAGGACCCGGTCCAGATTACGTTGCACAAGCTGAGGCAATCTCACTGCAAAATGACCGCCGAGTCAAATTGCCTGAAAAGCTAATTTAACATCTACAAGATTGCTGTGCTGGTATTTTACATGTTAGAGCAGGTCAAAGAAGCATATTACTGTTAGAACGGTGTCGGATAGTGGTTCTGAAACCCGAGTTCTGCTCCTTTAAAGTGGACGGAACCGACCTGAACGCGGCTCCGAGGGAGTCCGTGTCGTGTTACAGTTGACGTGCTGGTTACTGAGCGTAGCTTAGTCGTGCCTGTTTTAAATGTGATTGCCACGTTTCAGAGTTTTGGGGAGTTAATTCGAAGCGTTTGAGTTGGTTACGAGTCTATAAAGTTGTGTTCTGTTGTGCAAGCTAACGTTAAAAGGACGTGTACTGTCTACACGTTTGTTTATGAGCTGTGATTGGATGAAACGAGAGCTGGGAGCTGTCAATCACTCGTAGCGAGCGCTGATTCGCTGTAGTGGGAACGCACGCCGTTGCGACCAACCCACTTTGTCGTCATTTCCGGTACTGCATTGGGCGAAGGTAAGAAAACTTCATTTACCATGAACGCTTGGAATGAACTACAACCGCTGTGATTGATTGGTTGACGTCACGTATCTGTGTAGCGAGCTCCGCCTCGCTCAGCACAGCAGAGCTGGTGACGCGCTGCGTCGACCCGCCTATTTGTGTCGTCATTTCCTGATGCACTTTGAGTGACAAGCAGACGCAGTTCACACACACACGGTGAAAAGTGGTTTCACTAAAAGTTTAAAAAACTCAATTTAAGCCATCTAAACTGTCTAACAACATAAATTTGTCTCTGACAAGACCGTAGTTCGAGCGTTTATCACGAACACACTAGAAACTAACTCTAAAAGGTAGTTTTAGTTTAAATACTGAATGAAAAATTTTGTCTCCTCGTGATAACAAACATTAAGACTCGAAGCTGCCCCCTGTTGGTTAAAAGACGTTGACAGATGAGTTTTCTCAAAAACATCATAAAGAAGTCAGCATTTTATGGTGAAATTACCAGCTTTAAAAAATTGTTCTGTACACAAACAAAAATTCCTGTTTATTTTAAATAAAAATTTTAGAATAACAAAGGTACAGACGAACAATTTATGCTCATTTTAAATACTGAAGAGATTTAGAATAACACTCAAAACAGCAATTTTTATTTGATTTTCAAATTAAATAAAAAAAAAATGATGGAGAACAGAGCAATTCCACATTAAGCTCTTCACATCTCTGAATTTTAAACAGAATTGTTGTACATCTGTACACTCTTAGTTAAAAATCGCATTTTTAACGTTTTTCTGTGTAAAATTAATGACTCCAGTTTATTTTAAATGAAAAGTTTAAAATAACGAACAGAACGTCCTTTTTCACTCCTGATAACTGTCAAATGCAGTACGAAATCAGTTTCACTGAGACTGCAAGACATCTTTTTAAAGGCATGCTCAAGCAGCATCCTGTCACATTTTAGTGAAGTCATTGCATTTAAGTCAGCCCTCTTTTATAAGCGTTTGAGTAAGAAAAACGGAAATCAGGCTGCTTGGGTTAGTTAGTAACTGTTGTTTGAACGTAAGTTCTATTTTAAAGTTAACACTGCAAGAGTGCATTTAACTTTTACAAAGTTCATTGAGGGTAAAAACCTGATATAAGGTACCTATGAATACTTATTACACAGTGAAACACGTAAACCTCAGCTGATTAGTTTATTTGACTCAGTGCTACATTAAAAGTGAATATTTATTTGCAAACACTAACATGAGAACAATCTTTTGATTTTTTTCACACAAAATCAAAACTAAAAGATGGGAGATAACAATTATGATCAAGCTTTACAGCTGCTCACAGCAAAGCTTGAATCGTTAAGGCTTAGTAACATTCGCAGAAGAGAAACTTTTCAACAAGAAAAACTTAAGTTAAAACGTGAGATCAAACGAATTCAAAACAAAAAGATGGGAGATAACGATTGTGATGAAGCTTTACAGCTGCTCACTGAAATACTTGAATTGTTAAGGCAAGATAACATTCGCAGAAGAGAAAATTTTCAACAAGAACAACTTGAGTTAAAAAGTGAGATTGAGCAATTAAAAATAAAACGGCGTGCTATAAATGGTTTTGATGTTCGTCAACTCCCTGACCCGATCTGGTTAAAAACAAAACCAGAGCGTGAACTACATTACCAAGACAAGGTCAAATCCCACTCGCTGGAGCTGGAAGGGACAAGTTCATCAACTCCCTCTCCTAAAAAAGGCGAGAAAAAACATGTTTTTCAAACTAACAAACCACAACAGGAACCTGCCCGCTGGAACAATGAGCCGGAGTGGCTCAGACAAGACCCAGAGTACATGAAACGATTTCAAAGGGGCGCACGTCCTAAAGATAAGAAAGATGGTCACAAACCACGTAGTGAAGATGCCCGCTGGAACAATGAGCCAGAGTGGCTCAGACAAGACCCAGAGTACATAAAACGATTTCAAAGGACGAGCACACGTCCTGTCCCTGCACCTCGGACGAAGCTGCCCGAGATAAGCAAAAAACCACAAACGGTGGACGCCCGCTCTTTAAGTGACCCTCCGCGGTCTACACCGAGCAAAGGTCCTGCCCCTGCACTGCGGACTGGACAGTCCGGGAGTAGCAGAAGGTCACAGGAGTTCCAGGAAAAAGGCAACGTACCTCTATGCTCTGAGGAGATAGTGGACATAAGTTGGTTGTTTGAAAACTTGAATGATATAGAGGATGACCGAACTGGTACATTGAGTGACCTTGTCTTTGATAACTCAGAGCACATGGATAACTCAGAGCACACAGTTAGTGACATCAATAGCAAACGACAAAGAGAAAAACTTCTCAAAAGAGGCCTTGAGCTACAACATCAGTTTAAACAATCAGTGATGAAA
Organism: Garcialebias charrua; assembly: GCA_038048925.1. NCBI lineage: Eukaryota > Metazoa > Chordata > Actinopteri > Cyprinodontiformes > Rivulidae > Garcialebias > Garcialebias charrua. The sequence continues at coordinate 17,500 of JBBPBX010061793.1, read as the reverse complement.
CAGTGCGCTGTAACTGCTGTTGAGGCTCACATGCAAAACAAAACACCCTCTGAGGTGTGCCCAGGTCAAAAGGTCGTATCCCAGTCGCAAAAAAGCGAGAATAAACACCGTCGTCTCAAAGGTCCTCTGACCTCAGAAGAGGCAGAGAACATGCGTCGGTTGTTAAAAGAGTGGGATGATACTAGCGAGAATGAACACTATCGTCTCAAAGGCCTTCTGACCTCAGAAGTGGTGGAGAACACGCGTCGGTTGTTAAAAGAGTTGGATAATACTAGCAAGAATGAACAAGATTTTCAAACTGACATACACCGAAATGTTGGTACCAGTTGGAACAGTGACTCAAAATGGTTTAAAGGGAGCCCCGCCCCTGAAGCACCTCAGATTGAAAAATCTGAGACAAGCAACGAACCACAAAAGGTAGGTGTTCACTCTCTAAGAGACCCACAACGGTTCAGATCGAACCAGATGGGTGAAAACCAAGGTCATCGGTGGGTGGACTTCAAAAGAAATTGAAGGATGAGGACCTATACTCATGTAACTATGCGTGGTCCCAACAGACACCCCCGAGCCTTGGAACTGCACCTCCCGCGCCTCGAACAGAACAGTTCGAGACAGGCAAAGAGTCACGAATGTCCCGGAATAATGGCCCAACACCTCTATGCTCGGAAGAGACAGAGGAAGTAAGTAGTTTGTCAGTAGATTTGAATGTTACTGTGCTTGACCAACCTGATACAATGAGTGGCGTTATCATTGATAATGACACTATCAACATTGACCAACCTGGAGCGATGTGTAGCACTGTCTTTCACAAAGACTCAGAGCACACAAATAACTCAGCGCACACTACTACCAACATTGCCATGGATGTTGACAGCAAACCAATTGCTGACACACAACAACATCCTGAAGGTCATGATGCTGACAGCCAACAAGATGCTGACAGTAAACAAGATTACACAGACAGAGTCACACGTGAACAGAAACGTGGGCCAAGACCTGTGAGGTTTCTGTGTAACTTTATACAAAGGGGGGTGGCTAAGAAAGCTTACCTGCCTATCACACTGGAAGGTGTCCTTGAGCGTGAAGCCCTCCTGGATGGTAGTGCTGATATAACCATTATGTCGGCCAAGCTGTTCGAGGAGCTGAGGACCGCCGCTAACGGTGTTGACAGGCAAATACCCTTTGAGAAATGTGCTATTGAGCTACAGGGTCTCGCAGAGACGAGAACAACCCTAACAGCTATGGCTATGGTTCACATGCAGATTGGCGAAATGACACTACACCACCCGGTGTACGTGTCTAAACTTGACTCATTCCCATTTTTGGTTGGCCAAGATTTTATAAACCGCTTCAACGCGATTATAGATTATGGTCGACGGAAAATGTGGAGCACAGTGAGAAAACCCCTGCCAATAAAAGTGCTTCCTAGTTGCGATACAGACTGCCTAACCGCAGGTACCGCAAAGGACACACGGGACACCTCATCCAAGGACAAGAGCCCGGTAAGTGAACCTTCAACTACAGGTGAGACAGAAGAGACCCAAAAGTTGGACCAAACTCTGGCCCAACAAGAGAACCTCCTCTGTGAGCTGACACATTCAGCACTCCCTGACCACTGCCTACCACAGGTAGTGAAAGGTGTTGAGATCCAAGGATCCCACACCGAAGACGCTGTACTGTCCTCTGGGACAGGTAATTCGGCAATCAACCAAGCTTTCAATGAAACCTTGGTTCAAGGGCATCTGAGTCCAGAAAATGACAGTCAACCAAACGCTGACAGTCACTTGGACATCATTGTTGCAGATTACGAGGACCCCTCATCAGACAAGAAGGGGGCAAACTCACATTACCTACCACAGGTAGAGAAAGGTGTGGAGATCCAAGGACCCCACACCGAGGTTGCTGTACTGTCCCCTGGGACAGGTAAATCGGCTATCAGCCAAGCTTTCGATGAAACCTTGGTTCAGGAACATTTGAGCCTAGAACTAGTCAGAAATGACATAGTTTTTACAGACTCAAAGAGCCCCTCTTCAGTCGAGAGGTGGGAAGACATACACAACGACAGTGACCCGTCGCAGTCTGTACAATCAGACACACCTGCGACTGCGCCGACCGTTGTGACACACCTGAATTACACGGAAAGAGGTAAACGTAAGAAGATACGTTGGCCAAAACCTAAACGATTCCTGTGTACCGTCTTCTCTCAGCTGCGCGAACAGCTTAAACTAAACGGTGGCATCCTAACTTGTGCCCATGGACGGACGTCCTCACCTGTGTTCGTGGTCCCCCATGACCAAAGGGGGGTGATGTTAGGCCATGCCAAAGACAAAGATTTGAATGTACACCTCAGAAACACTTTTGCTTTCGCCCAGAAAAACCTGGAAAGATCCGCTGAAGGACGTAAGGCGTACTATGACCAGAAGGCCTCTCACAATGAACTCCAAGTGGGAGACAGAGTCTGGTACTATACGTTCGCCCCAGCAACCGGGAAAGGAGGGTCCGAGACCGGAACTCTCGCCCGCAAACTAATGCCCAGGTGGACTGGACCTCATCTGATAACAGACAAAGTGTCCTCAGTCGTCTACGAAATCAAAATCAGCAAAGGCCGCAAAGAGCCAATTGCTAAATGGGTACATCGAAATCAGATCAAACCTTACAAGGCGTTCAATGACTCCACAAAAGACAAAGATCTCACAAACTCACCGACTTCATGGGATAATAAGGTCGTCCAAACACAAGTTAGTAAATAAACTAATCAGGTTTAAACTACCGTATTTTCCACCCTATAAGTCGCATTGTCCAATTTGAACTTAGAAACGCTAAGCCTAAAACCCACAACAAAAAACTAACCTTAACAACCGTTTAAATCCACGAGATTTAATTTGACCTCGGTCATAAAGTTGAGACCTGTTTTTCTTGTGTGTTGCACTTTGGAATCTGACGACAAGAGTGTGTCGAAGCAGTGAAACGTTGTTTCCTTGTTGTTTAGTCATTACTGTTGTCATTAGTTGAGATACTGTTTGGTTCTGAACACTCCCAGCCAAAAAGGTTTTGTATTAACATTGGTTAATGAATGATATGGATTTAACTATGCCAACATGCAGTTCGTTTTGTTAAATCTCAATCGTCGAAGAGTCAATGTAGTTTAAAGCTACTCAAGGTACCATAAACTACACTGGTCTCACAATTTCTAAATTGAACCGATTCGATCGTTTCTATTCTAGATTACTATTCATTTTGATGAGTCTCGCCATAGACTTCAAAATTTATTAGGAATACCAAATCCTACGTCGTTCGTCTAAAAGACAACAGACATTTAGATCAAACTATATTTCATTTTTCTATTTTAGTTTAACCTAAACTAAGTAATGAATGGAGGAATAGTTTGGAATTAGAGGCCTTCGTTACAGAAGCCCTCCAAAATTTTATAGGTACAGATCCCTATATCTAATTTTACAGAATTGATCCACCCCTTAATTGGTAATTGTAGCTGATCTAAACCATGATAGCTTACATACCAGGTGCATATAGGTAGGGCCTAATGTAAAATCCCAATCATAAGCCCACCTAAAAAACCACATAATTGCATGACACATAGAACCAGAGTGGCACTGACTGGAAACCAACCAGCCAACAACCTTCGATGTGGGGACCTGCAGCTCCAACGCTTGGTCTTCAACCTTCATCCAAGGGTCGCCTCCTCTGCGTCAATCGAGGGATCCCCTCTACATGCTGATTATGAAAACAATTGTTGCTGATCAATCAACAAAACTAATCGTTGTGGAATTACTGCTGTGGAATTACCGCTGTGGATTATAAGACTTTGTTTTCCAAGGGATCACAGACTTTGTTTTCCAAGAGTTAACAGACTTTGTTTTCCAAAGGATTAAAAGCTTTTCGCAATGGGATTACCTCCGAACAGTATGGAATTTCAAAAACTTTATGGGATTATAATTTTTGATTTTTCTTTTCCACTTGCTGGATTACTTCAAGATCAAAGACAGTTCAAGGTTTCCTTTCGTGTTGGACCCCATCCCCAAGGACTGGCGATGGCTTCCAAAAGGGGGGAGATGTAGTGGACCTACCCAGAGTCAAATTAAGGTTTTTGAACTGTCCAGAGATGATCTTTACTGACCTCTCAGTAAAGCAAGACATTTATCACAAAATCATTCCATTAGTTGTAATCAGAATATAGTCACCAAAAGAGACTATTTCTACCTTTGATTTTATTCTAATGTAATCAAAAGAATAACTTTTGTCATTTTCATGATATATGTTATATGCTGTTATTCTTTAAATGTGAAACATCAATGTGTCATTTCTGCAAGTGAAAAGGTGTCAAAGTTCAGCTAAAATGTCAAACTGACTTACACTGAAATTGTTTTTGTCGAGTTTCAGCTAAAACTCTCATCTAGCGTCTGAAAGTCTCTCACTCAGATACTTTTCCTAAACAATTTCCTTCTCTGTGCTGAATTTCACCTTGAATAGTGATAACGAGTGGACCAATGAAAAAGAGACAAGTTTCTCTCCTCTCTAAGTCTCTTTTTAAGTTCTAACTGTGCGGAAACGCTTCAGTCTTTGAATGGACAGAGAGTTTGAATGGACAGAGACCTGAAAGCTCTCTGCCTTGCAGCTGGTCAAGCTTGGTCAAGAGCCAAAGACTAACTTGTCAGCTAGAACTGATGGACGCCTCCATCCAGTTCCCCGAGCAAAAGCTCCAAAGTTCCTAATGAACTTTCTTTGAGAAACATCTCGTCTTGAAGTCGGCCAGAAGCTGCCACATGTTTCTGACGGCTGACGCGGATCCGAGGAGACGTTGGAAGTAAACGACCAGTTCAGACGTACGAGGGCCGGAAGGACTCTGTGCACCTGGGAGGCTGGTGATATCTTTATCAGACGCATCGTCAAAAGGTAAAGAGCTGTTTACAAACGTACCTGGGATTTAGCCGAAGTCGGATGGAAAGTGTCATCTCTGGTTACACTCGAGATAAATAACTTAATCTCTCCAACCTCTTATTCCTCCTTTTCCCTTTCCCTCTCAATCTTAAGCTGGAAACTATTTTAAGTTTAAAGAGCCCTCAGACTAAATATGTTAACATCCAATATTTATGTCTGTTGTGTTGAATTTAAGTGTGTGATGTGTGTTAAATCGCAAGAAGGTGAAACCCTGCCAATCAAGTGTAATGATGTTGATTTAGTGATTTATTTTAAATAAATGGTAGTGTCTTCTGGCATACCAACTAAAGTCAACGTTTACTGTCACTTAATGGCTATGGTTCTTTATCCATCACAAAGATCACAGAAATATTGAATAAACTGAAAAAGAAGAGAATCCGTGAAATTACTATTCAATCTGAATAAGTAAATTAAGGTAAAAAGGAGGTCAGTATTAAACTGACCCCCCTCTAATCCTTTACATTACTATAACCTGGCACAATGCATCTTTCCTGTTTGTGTAGGTCAATGTATTGTTGTGCACTGTCCCTGAGAAAACAAATAAATCATCATCATCATCATCAAATTACACTATAAGCAATAAGTTGGGACTGATGGAGATGTTTTTAATGGTATCAAAATGTAAGAAATGCAGGAAATCATTTAAATGTTTAATGCAAAGTTGTGATCCGGTCTTACAGTTTTGTAACTATGTTTTATACAGAGAGTATATATTTTTAATTTAAACTTTTACATTCAACTGTATTGGTAATTCATTCAATCTTTATTTACAGTATATCTTTATTTAGGTTAATCCCATTGAGCCTCAGGGACTCATTTACAAGAGACCTGATTTACCAAAGAGTGATGACAACAGTGGACAACAAAGACAACAATAGACAATCATGAAGGATGCGTTCAAATTGAGAATTTTTATTTTATTATTTTTGAACATGTGAAAATCAAATGGTATTTAAAAGGAAAAGTAACAAAAAAAGCAGCTAGGGCGGTGTAGAAAACTAAAAACAAGAACATGTCTGCATTGTAATGAGAGAAATGATGATAAAACAATTTTCATTGGCTAGACAGGTCAAGAAAAGACTTTACTGAAAAACAACTGTATAATATTAAAAACGTTGTGTGGGAGCTTATATGAAGAGGAAGGTTCCCAGACAATTAAACTTCTTCCTGTTCCCAACCCCCCACTTTCCACGTACATGCTTCTTCCAGATGCTCAGATTTACAGGTGCCACAGATCTTTTCATCATAGGAAGTGGTCACAACTGGTCAGGTCCACCTCCGTCCGCTCACAGTCATCTGCCAGTTGCTCCTCCTTGTCGTCATCTGCTTCAAAACGTCACCCTCACACAGAAAAAAATAAATAAATCTGGTGCACAGCCTGGTATATATCTGGTGACTCCATCATGCTGGTTAAAAGTAGACTGCAGAACTGTGCATGTTGCCATCTGTGAAGGGTGTATTCCAGCAGCCCTCTGTGTCTGATGTGTGAACAGTGGTTAACAGGTGGTAACTGATGAGACGGTAAGTGAGCATAGCACCTGCTGTTGTTGAGGATATTTATTTCAAATTTATATTCTGGATTTAGCTATTGGTTTGTAAACTTGTTTGTGAAATACAATGGCTTTGCGCTTGCCACTCAGAGTCATGACAATGTTTTTGAGCTCTATATAATGAGAACTTTTTTTTTTATGCCCTGAACAGATCCATGCAACGGTCACACACACACTGATGAAATGTTTTGTGCTGTTTATTATATCAGGTAGGCCCAAATAAATGTTACTGATGGTTACTGATCCAATCAGCACCCGGATTACTAAGCGCAATGCTCTGTTTCTTAAAGACACATGTCCAGACATGATTTACACTTACTTTGTTTGCAAAGCTGAACTTTCTTAAAATAACTTTTCCATGTGACATTAATTAAATTACTTTTGAAAGGCCAGTTCAGCAGTCCTGACTTTGCTTTGCAAAAATACTGTTAGGCAGAAAACAGCAGCCGGAGTCACTACAGTACAGCACAGCATTGATCTGAGGGCAATGTAGTCCTTATTAGTGGTGATTACAGTATTTTTTGGGGTTGAATGAAAGAAAAGTACAAAATGGCGGTGCCTGTCTGATTTATTATTTTATTTGCCATTAACTTTATCACATCCACATGAGTTCTGTATAGTGATATTATTGTACAGTCCACAATTGTGTGTAAAAAATTGTCCAACACATGTACAGTACTGTACGTACACAAACCGCAATAGAGCGAGTCCACGAAAGTCTAACCACAAAGTAGTGAGGGACTACTGTGTAAGGACCTAAGATATACATTAAGATAGGCTAAACCAATGCCAAACGTACGCTAAAAGAACATATACACTAAGATGTATGTTAAACACTAATAATATAAAACAAAATGGCGTACCTACAGCAGCCTGAACATTAAAGGCCTTGCTCAAGAGCCAACAGTGGGGGAAATCAGGGTGCCCACTCAAATTTTTGTTGTTGATCCAGGGAATCGAACTTGAGACCTCCCAGTCACAGGCTCACCTTCTCTAACCTCTGTGCCACTCTCAAAAATCTTGAAAATCAAATCCAGATTTTAGGCATATCTGTCTATAAAACAGTATAATAAGCAAAAAATGTGCATGCTGAGGAAATGAACACACTAATGTTATTATTTTTGTTTTACTTTTAGAAAATAAATTTTTAAAAATCAAGCAAAACTGATTCTATAATATAAACACACACACACACACGCACGCACGCACGCACGCATGCACACATATTTATTTTCCTTTTTTCCCCCCTCTTTTTTTCAGTTATAATAAAACACTGGATTTTGATCAAATTCCACAGTTAAACCTTGAAGGTGTAGTCTGTTGAAGGCAGTGACACCTAGAGGTAAAAGTGCATAACCTGGATTTTTATTTTTTTATTTTACTTTTTGCACACAGAGAAAACAATGGCAGTGCTGCAAAAATAAAAATGAACGAGGACTCAGGCAGTCAGTCTGTAAAAACAATAATTCTTAAATACCAAAAACATATTAAATTGATTATATTTTGCAATATTGAAAACATTATAAATGTTATCTAAAAATACATAGGTCCCACACGTAACAACTGGAAGTGGAAATGCTACTTTTCCACCATTACAGGAGGTATCGGTAAGTGCCAGATAACAATGATCAAGATGGCTTTCAGATAAACCAAAGCAAAGTCTATTGATCCTCTTGATCAATGTACAAGAAAAAAAAAAACGGTATACACGTATCCAGAAAATCACAGCTGTCGGAATTGAACATCACATGATGTAGACAAGTTGCCTCCAATTTGTTATTAAGACATAGCTGATTATTTATTGAACTCAGAAACATTCATGCTGTGAGACGACGGTGCTAACCACTAAGCCAGCGTGGTGCCAATAACACATTAATAACACTGATGACTAGGATTTTTTTTTTTTTACATTAAGAGGCGTGCCAATGCGACTAATGCTCCAAAACACAACAGAGTGATTGTTTACAGTGTAGAGGTGTAGCACATTGCATAGGTGATCTAAAGTAGAGCCATTTTAAATAATGAATAGTGTATTCCATCCCACATACAGTTATATACTGACATTGTTACACAAAATGATTAATGTAGATTTTTTTTTTGTTTACTGGATAAAAGTGATGGCAGATATACCCTTTTTCAAAGGCTGTTCCTTGCGGTTTATGTTTCTAAGCCGGACTCAATGACATTCTTCATTCAACTCTTCCGTTTGAGGCCCTTCACATATCCTGATTATTGAAATGTAGTGAAAAAAAGTGCTTTGACGAACCTTCTGCCTGGTTGTGACATCCTCTAACCCAACATGAACAACAACTATTGCAATGTACTGTACGTTAAAAATACTCCTCGGTGGTCAAACTTACTTGGCTGTAACTGCAGAAATTGCATGCCTACTGGTTGGTGGTGGTTAGTAACAAAGTGCTCAGATGTGTTACATTATATGATAATTATGCATGATCTGAAAACAGGGACTAACAGGGTTCCTTCCTCTATGTTGCTAAAATATATATTTTATGATAGTATTTTTCATGGCTTGACAATACAGAACATACAGTATTGTCACTCACCCCTTTCTTTGTTTTGTCTGAAACATGTTCAACTCTTCCGCACTGCTCACAACGCAACAAATATACCTGCTGACATTGAATTGAGATAGACGTTTCTTCACTGCAACGGTCTCCAGTATGAATTGATCTTTATGGTTTTATGTTTTACAAAACAGCAAAAAACATTTACACCTCTGGAGTTTACATTATTACCTTTCTGTTTAACTCATACAACCTTATGGCTCCAAAATGGTATAAAAACAAAGAAAAGTTGTCTTACTCAGTGCAACTCAATGTGAACATTAACATCTTCAAAACAGATGTATTAGAGCAAACGGCCTCTTAAATGTCCAAAACCCAATTACACCTCCATTGTTGTAATAATGAACTCATGAACCATGGTTTATTGGAAAATACTGAGAGACTGGGATCAATATGAATGGATAGACAGGGGATGTAGTGAGCTTGGATCACTGCACAGCAGGAAAAGCCCAAACTTAAATTTATTTAGATGTCAATAAGTTCTCTACAAGATCTATCTAGCTAACATGACCCCCCTGAATTGTTTTGCACTTGGTGTAAAATAAGTAGTTGAATAAGACAAATTCAGTTGCTCAAGATGGATATTTATACATTTGTACACAGAATGATGTGGTAAGGGCAAAATAATTATTTTACTTTTCAGATCCAGTCATTAAATTGTGTTTAATAAAGCTATTAGTCTATCTCGATTGAACCCAGATAATTACTTGTAGGTTGTTTGCAAGAGAAGTGTGGCGGGTTTATTTTAAGTGACATTTGCAAACACACAACCTTCCAAAATCTCACCAAACTAAATGGAACTTCCAGGATACAGTCCAAATAAAATGAAAGTCTATTGACTTCTTGTTCTCCATTAGGGGGAACTATTATACCTGCACATCAAAATGCTAATAAAGAAATAAGGTCAGAAATAGATAAGGGCCAAGATGTTATTGATTTAGTGGGTCGCCCAAACAGTCAGAGGTTTAGAATTTAGTGCAAACACATTAACTTGACGTTGCACCACCGTAAAAGACTAAATCTTTTAGATAAAATGTGTTAAGAATGTCAACAGCATTGTCAGAGAGGCCAAATCACTGCATGTGATGTAAAATTGTAGATGATTATTGTTTGAATTGATTGTTTGAATAAGGGGGCAGATATAATAAGATATTTTCTTCCTTCTGCTACCCTTCATTTAATATTTTATATTGTATTCACTCATGTATGGGATTGTTTTGTGTTGTATTTTAAAATGAATAAATTTGTAAAAAAAGAAAAAAAAAGAAGGAAAACATATTTATAAAAACAAACAGCTTTTGCATAATCAACATCATAAAATTGTTAATAATCATTGATATGTTCAGGGATAAATTAATATTTTTATGGAAAAGTCTGAGACTTAAACAAGAAGTAGGGGCAGAGAAAGGACAACAGTGAGGCTTAATCAGTGCAATCGGTTGACGTACTGTTCACATTTATCATGGGACCTCCAAAAACAAATTACTCAGAGGATAATGAAGTCTGTTTATGGTTACTTTATTAGAATTTTACACCTGCACGCACCAGTATAGACAGCTTCTCCTTCCTTCCCACATGAGGGAGTTCTATTTTAATAAGAAGGAAAGCTTTCTGCCAAGATGAAAATAAGGAAGTAAAAAAAAAAAATTTTTGTGGCATTGTGTTTTGATGTCATGGTTTCACTCATCTTGGGCCAATTCTTGGAAAGCTATTGACGCCATCTCGGCCACTTAAAGATAAACAAACACAAATTTGCACTAACGTCCTGTTTTTTTTTTAGATAACATTTTCTGTGCCACCAAAAGCTCACATATACCAACATTATACAACAAAAGTTTGTTTTTTATAAATACACGATCTGTGTTTAACAAGATAGCCTCCAGCGACTGTGAGTCTCCTCTGATGTGGACGTTTTCATGCTCCTTTCTTGGTAAACATGGTTGTAACTGAGGCCTTTCCCTAACATGAGGATAGTAGCACGGGATCCTCAGGATGGGACGTAACTGCGTTCAGCACTTCCTCATATCAACCCCCTCACTCTGAAGTGCGACTTGTGGGTTTTATTACCAGGCCTGGGTGAGCATAAAAACAAACAGGGGCCCAACTCTGTGGCTTTGATCTCCCATTTCCTCGTTTGTTATTTATGTCAGTTTCTCACAACGCTTTAGTTTTTTTCTTTTTTAAACACGATTACTGTTTCCTAACACATTTTTAGCCTGTGCCCATCACGTTATGCTCAGCAATGGTTCTGTTCCAGGAAGCTCTAAAAGTCTTTAGTTGGTTATAATTGTTTTTTGCTTTTGTTTTATTATATATA
>JBBPBX010061792.1:0-21014 GCA_038048925.1 Garcialebias charrua | reverse complement strand
TCTAAATAAATAGATGTACATTTTGTACAAAAAATTTTTTTGTACATTTTGTATGTGATCCTATCTAAAAAGCTAAGTCTAGTACTCTGGACATTCACAAAACAAAGCAAAAAAATTGTAGAAACGTTTCGACTTTCGTCCGAAAGACTTCCTCAGTCCGAGCTGCATGATGATGTTGATCTTCTGTGCTGGGCCAGGTTAGGACTCTGTGGTCTACACTCATCTCCACACCAGCGGTCTCTCTTTCAGGGATGAAGATGTTCACATCCTTGATAGAGAGGAACAATGGTTTGAGAGAGGAGTAAAGGAGGCCATCTTTGAGAAAAGAAACCGCCCATCATTAAACAGGGGTTGAGGCCTCCGGGTTCAACTGTCCCCCTCTTACAATGCTGTTATTGCTAGTATCACCCAGCCCTCGGTGAACAGCAAACAACCATCAGGGTGCTAACGATCCATCGTTAGGCTGATGGTCCTCCTTGATCATGTGAGCAGCTGTTTCGGCTGTCATCAGCCAACTGGTCGATCCACTGTGGGAGGGTGCTATTTATAAGACTGAGCTGAATACAGCAGCTCAGACTGAGGAAGTCTTTCGGACGAAAGACGAAATGTTTCTACAATTTTTTTGCTTTGTTTTGTTTTTTGAATGTCCAAAGGACCAGACTTAGCTTTTTTAGAATTTTCTACCTGGATTATTGAGCATGCATCAGGGTATGTGATCCTACTTACGAATGTTCGACTTACGAACGGCCCGTAGGTACGGAACTCGTTCGTAAGTCGGGGACTACCTGTATATATAAATAAAATGATGCAATGTAAAGGGAGAGACATGAAACAGCCAAAGTACAGGCAGCAGAAATACAAGTGTGTTCAGTCCTTTTTTCATTTCATTTCTCACTTCCCGCCACTCAGTCAGAACTTGACGTCTTGAGTCAGTTGTACATAGTGCTTCTTCTTCTTTAAATTTATTGGCAGTTGGCAAGAAAGTTAGGTGAGCATTACCGCCTTCAACTGGTAAGGAGTGTGGACCATATGACTACATTGTGCTGCATTCAATGTTGTCGGAAAAAAGAAGTTCACGTTCGAATTGTCCAGCTGGGGTGGCAAACAGGGTGGCAAGGCTCTCTGTTGGGGTGGCAACTGCCACCCCATGCCACCCCAGTAGATCCGCCCCTGCCTGCGCTTAAGGCGAGTTTCTGGAACTATTAAGAGTACCTGATCCTCTGACCTCAAAGCACGTGGAGGGACATATGGGTGTATCAGATCCGAGAGATAGGCCACACTTGTTTGATTAAATACTAATACGTACTTCTTAAACTACATCAGATGGGTCTAAATTCAGTGAAATATTGACAAGTTGCCATGGGAACACAGAATCTGAAGGATGTAGAGCTAAAGAGCAGCTCAGTTCGAGCTCTTATTTTGAAGAGAAGCAGCTAACGGAAGTGATGTTTTCCCAGCACCGGAAGTTGCTCAGTTCTGACGTCAGTGTTTGTTCTGCTCCGTAGCTACGAGCTGAAGGCCTTTTCTCTCGACTGCTGCTCAAATGAGTTGAAGTGAACGTTCAATTGAGCTGTAACATCTGTAAATGTTGCTGACCGGAAGTGAACAGATGTGGAGACAGCGGCTCAAACAGCTGGAAGCAGAGGAAGAAGAAAAGTCTGAGGATTTTGGAAGTAGAGCTGCAGCTCAGGAACAAACGGAGCAAGACACATGTTAGATGCTGTTTTCAGTCCCAACCATCAACTGCATCTTTTAGGTTTGTGTCTTTATTCTTTCTCTCCAGTGACTTTGTTACAAGTTAGTAGCAGTTTTCTGGAAGATAAAGGAGTTACTTCTTACTCTCTGTGCTGATCCGAAACAAACAAAGAGTGAACGACTCAAGTGAACCGAGTTACTTTAGTGATTCATTAGACTGACTCAGATCCATAAAGTGAACCGGGTTACTTTAGTGATTCATTAGACTGACTCAGATCCATAAAGTGAACCGGGTTACTTTAGTGACTCATTAGACTGACCCAGATCCATAAAGTGAACCGGGTTACTTTAGTGACTCATTAGACTGACCCAGATCCATAAAGTGAACCGGGTTACTTTAGTGACTCATTAGACTGACCCAGATCCATAAAGTGAACCGGGTTACTTTAGTGACTCATTAGACTGACCCAGATCCATAAAGTGAACCGGGTTACTTTAGTGACTCATTAGACTGACCCAGATCCATAAAGTGAACCGGGTTACTTTAGTGACTCATTAGACTGACCCAGATCCATAAAGTGAACCGGGTTACTTTAGTGACTCATTAGACTGACCCAGATCCATAAAGTGAACCGGGTTACTTTAGTGACTCATTAGACTGACCCAGATCCATAAAGTGAACCGGGTTACTTTAGTGACTCATTAGACTGACCCAGATCCATAAAGTGAACCGGGTTACTTTAGTGACTCATTAGACTGACCCAGATCCATAAAGTGAACCGGGTTACTTTAGTGACTCATTAGACTGACCCAGATCCATAAAGTGAACCGGGTTACTTTAGTGACTCATTAGACTGACCCAGATCCATAAAGTGAACCGGGTTACTTTAGTGACTCATTAGACTGACCCAGATCCATAAAGTGAACCGGGTTACTTTAGTGACTCATTAGACTGACCCAGATCCATAAAGTGAACCGGGTTACTTTAGTGATTCATTGGACTGATCCAGATCCATAAAGTGAACCGGGTTACTTTAGTGACTCGTTAGACTGACACAGATCCATAAAGTGAACTGGGTTAGTTTAGTGACTCATTAGTCTGACTCAGATCCATAAAGTGAACCAGGTTACTTTAGTGACTCATTAGACTGACACAGATCCATAAAGTGAACCGGATTTACCAGCTTTATTGAAATCCTAAATGACCACTCCAATGCTGTGAGCACCAAATGAAGCTGCATGCGGGGCTAAATCAGGCGCCAGCTTGGCCTCTTTGTTTTCCTTCGTGACGAAAAGCTACATCTGGATTTAGCTCCGTGATTTATTTCAATTACTGATGAAAAAGACTTCTCGTGAGTCAAATACTTTATTCTGTGATTTAGTTCCAAGCTGCTGCTGCCAGAGGCTTGTAACACTGCAGCTTCTTGTCTGTGGAGAGTGTGGAGGTGTCTGTGGGACTGATTTAGTTTGACAGGTTGCAACCACTGCCTGTTGAATGAAATGGGAAGAATGCTGACCAACTGCTCAAGATGAGCAAAACTAGGAGTGGTTTCATGACAGAATGTTTCAATAACAGAAACTTCTTTTAGTCAAAAACAACTCCATTCATTCATTCATTCAACCTTTATTTAGTCAGGTAAATCTTTTGAACCTCATGGGCTCATTTACGAAAGCGACCTGCTAAAACTAAAGAACAATGAACAGCAGTGATAGAATTTCATTAAACAATAAACAAACAAACAAAAAACAATAGAAAACAAAAAGAGAGAAAAAAACAAAAGATTTTTTCTTTTTTTTAACAAAGTATCAAAAAACTAGCAAAACATTATAAGGTAGACGTATAAAATCATATAAGGAATATATAATCCATATAAGGAAGCTGCAAACTGTTGCTGGACAAGAAATGAATTAAGTGATGTGTGCTAGAATAAAGTGTTTTGTAACATTTCTGGGTGTAGACTAAGTATAAATACTCTGTGTGGATTTTCTGTTTCTGTAATCCTGCTTGGTTAGCATCTCCTTCAAGCTGGAAGCTTAATAAATTATTGTATTATCTGGTTTAGGATAGAGTCTTTCCTCCACACATGCAACGAACTTGAGAGGACTTGAGTGCCGAATAAATTTTTTCCTCAACAAGAGTAAGTTAGTTCACTCTGTTAGCATCTGTAGATGTTAGCGTCTGTAGATGTTAGCGTCTGTAGCTGTTAGCGTCTGTAGCTGTTAGCGTCTGTAGCTGTTAGCGTCTGTAGCTGTTAGCATCTGTAGCTGTTAGCAGCTGTAGCTGTTAGCGTCTGTAGCTGTTAGCATCTGTAGCTGTTAGCGTCTGTAGCTGTTAGCATCTGTAGCTGTTACCGTCTGTAGCTGTTAGCGTCTGTAGCTGTTAGCGTCTGTAGCTGTTAGCATCTGTAGCTGTTAGCGTCTGTAGATGTTAGCATCTGTAGCTGTTAGCATCTGTAGCTGTTAGCGTCTGTAGCTGTTAGCATCTGTAGCTGTTAGCGTCTGTAGCTGTTAGCATCTGTAGCTGTTAGCGTCTGTAGCTGTTAGCGTCTGTAGCTGTTAGCGTCTGTAGCTGTTAGCATCTGTAGCTGTTAGCATCTGTAGCTGTTAGCGTCTGTAGCTGTTAGCATCTGTAGCTGTTAGCATCTGTAGCTGTTAGCATCTGTAGCTGTTAGCGTCTGTAGCTGTTAGCGTCTGTAGCTGTTAGCGTCTGTAGCTGTTAGCGTCTGTAGCTGTTAGCGTCTGTAGCTGTTGGCGTCTGTAGCTGTTGGCGTCTGTAGCTGTTGGCGTCTGTAGCTGTTGGCGTCTGTAGCTGTTGGCGTCTGTAGCTGTTGGCGTCTGTAGCTGTTGGCGTCTGTAGCTGTTAGCATGTGTAGCTGTTAGCATGTGTAGCTGTTAGCAGCTACGTCTCGTTGTCACGTGCTTGGATAATCTAGTCTTGTGACTGTGTGTGTGTTTTTCTGTGTAGGAGCAGGAGCTTCACGTCAGACCTCCACCAACCACATGTTTGTTCTCTAACAGGTATGATTGTAATTTCTTATAAAATTGTTCAATATTATACTTCGGTCCAGCAGCCTCCACTTCTAATGGTACGTCCACACCTGACAGCGTTTCAACTTCAAAAAAGCTCGTCACGCACGCAAGTGGATGCACTGGACCCATAGTGGTGTCCAGACCAGAATGCGAAACTGCGGCGGTGTGGCGGCGGGGTGTGTGGGAGGAGCTTACCGGTATACCGAGTTCCTCACTGCACTCTGCCAGGCGAGGAGCTTTTTATTTCTGTCTCTGTAGAGCAGACTTGACTGGTCGTGAAGGACTTGTTGCGAACACACAGCTACAATGAGTTTCTCTTCCATAGTACAGGACTTTGCGGGTTTTTTCTGTGTCCCACAAACAATATGTCACATAGTTGCGCAATACCCGTCCCCTCGTTTCCGCGTCACATAGGGACTATCCCCCTCTCTTCTCCCCCCGACTCTCCCTGATCAACCAATCAGGGAGAGTTGAACGGCGTTTGAATGTTTGAACGGCGAAATCATCAACATGTTCAAGGCATGCTTGGGAGGCTGACGCGGGTTCACGTGCACGGAAAACGCTTTCCAGCACGCTCAACACGCACGTGACGTGACGCCCGACGCCAAGACGCGGCTGGAGGCGCGTCCCCCATTGACTTTGCATGTAAACTGGACGCTCCTGCAGTTGAAACGCTGTTGGGTGTGGACGTACCATAAAAGTCAGCGCTCACGCGGTTCGGTTTTCAAGATTCAAGAACTTTTATTAACATTGTACCAGTTGTCACCAATACAGCGTGATAATGTATGCACAGTCATCCCGAGATGGAGAGTGTGTAAAGCTGCTGCTTATTCAGAACACATACATGTTCTTCAGCGCGGCCTCTCTCATCCGTTTCGGGATGAAGGTCAAAGATGTGAAAACAAGGAAAAGAACCATGAGGGTCACAGCGTTGGTATTAAAAAAGATGTATCACATTTTGTCTTACAAGACAAAGACACCATTAGCCTGGCCCTCGCCTTCCTGCACAGCTCCGCTCAATTCTCATTTCCTTTCACTGCACAGTCTGGGACTTCTCTCATTAACAACCATTTCTCCGGTAGATTTTTGTTCGGACCAATCAGAGAACAGAAGGGACGGAGTTTTGGACCCTAACCCACGCCCCCACCTGTCCCAGCGCGCAGAGCCCTATAAAAGGGCTCTGCCAGCGCGCAGTCAGCGAGCACCGGCATGTTCTCATTCAAAGCGATGCAGAACTGTTTTATATGTGACACAAATTTATTAATTTCCCCTTCTTAATCCCTTATCTGGAGTTTTCTTTTGTTTTTTGGGCCAAAAGTCAAGTGATCGCTCGCGCCCTCCTCCTTCTCTCCCTCCGCTGAAATGAACAAGGAAATGGCTGTCACGAGAATTAAACTCGGGTTTTACGTTGCTGACCGAGTCCCATCAGATGTTCTGGTCTTCTGGTGAGCTGGACCAGCGATCCATGGTTTTATTGTATTTTATTAAAACGTTTTATTAACATATAAACACAGAATTTCCAGCGCGGCAGCCGGCAGCAAGAGAAAAGCTGTAGGAGGCGGAGCAGTTGTCAAGTTCACCAGAGCACGGGGAGCAGCCATATATGGCTCTGAGGGGAGGGAGCAGAATGCTTTCCCCTGTTCAAATTATCCAATGGTTTTGTTCCTCAGCAGAGCCCACGCCTCCAGCAAGAATCTTTTTAAAATGGAGAGGTCCCAGACCCTAGTCTAAAGCGAAGTGAAGGACAGGGTGTGGTTTTAACCAGGCTAAGACACCATGTGTGACAGAAAAAAACTATACCAAGAAGCACGTTTCAGACAATCACATGTTGCATTGAGGACGGAGCAGTGAGACGGTCCATGCGCTCCTTTTCAGATTAGCCAGAGTTCTGATGATGACGTGATCAGCCAGCCTTATCTGTCTCAGAAGGCACAGTACAGTTCTCCGGGGAGGGGGGGGGGGGGGTTGCGATAGAAGCTTCATTTTCTTCAGTTGCTCCACTCTGGAGATTTTGCAGACAGCCTGTCCAGGCTGTCAGGGAGTCAGATTAGATTAGCATGTTTTATCTTTAGGGCAGGCTCACAGTGTTCTTCTGTGGCCTTGAGTCCCGGTGGCCGTTGGAATCCAATACACTCCAAATTATGGGAACTTTTCACCGACCCGAGCTATGAATCAGCCTCCAGATGTGTTGCACACGAGTCCCGAACCTTGGTGGTAATAATAATAATAATAATAATAATAAATTCCATTTATAACGCACTTTTCATTACTGAAAATCTCAAAGTGCTAAGTGGTCTGCAATCCTCTGTTGCATCCACTTTGCGGATCAGCTCATAAAGCAGTTGGTTCTTCGATGTCACAGCTCGGATCATACTCTCTGCTTTTCCGATAGAAGAGAACTCCACACAGCCAAAAAGCAGAGCACCTGCTATCATAAATCCAATTATGAATATATCCACATCCTCGACAGAAAGCACGTCCAGACATAACATCTTCCCCTCCTTCCAGGAATCCATGATATGCCCAGCTGGATGCGACTGCAAAGGACAATCCGGTTCCCCAGGACCGGAACGGTTCGTTGAAAAAAAAATTATCAATAGAGTTAACAGCACACGAAACCAGATCCATCGAGAGTTTACGTTCGAGCGAGCGCTGAAAAAATAAAAACTGCAGACAAGACAAAAGTGGCAAAGCAGGGAGAGTAAAACTCAGGAGGGAAGGAAGAAAGCTGCTGCTCCGCCGAGAGCCAGAAGGAATATATATATATTTTGCATGCGCTTGCGAGGTTCTTTCAAAATAAAAGCTGATCTGTGTCTCCTGTTGGTACAAACTCTGTACATAAAACACATGTTAGCACTGGAAGCTGTAATGCAGGGGTGCTCACACTTTTTCAGCGTGAGAGCTACTTATAAAACAATTCAAAATGATCTACCAATACAAAAATGCAAAACATATAATTATCTTCAGATTAATTAAGGATTCTTTTTATGAACAATGTATGTTGATGTACCTTGCATAACTGAATAAGCCAATATTGCACAACACACAAAATAAATCAGGGGTCACCAACGGGGTGCCCGCGGGCACCTGGTCGCCCGCAGGGACCACATGAGGTGCCGGTGGTGGTGACAGCAATATAGATTTTTATTTATTTATTTTAAAAAATATGGTAGAAACTGATCCCCACCCCCCTTCTTTATAAGAATCTGGTATTTTACTTTAATAAATGTTAAAAAATCATTAGATATTTTTTACTTTATAATGTCATCTCCACAAGAGCCCCCTCCAGCAAATCTAAAGTGGTCCACAGGCCACCAGTTGATAACCACAGTTGTAGCAGGTTGTTTTGGCTCCGGACACGTTTAATTTAGTGAACGAAGGTATAAAAATGGCTCTTTTGGTACGGAGAGATTTAATGTATACAGCGGTGCTTATGCATTTATCTTACAGACTGTCAGTGAACGCACTGCGAAAGAGTGTGACGCAAGCGCGCGGGTACAAGACGGAGCGGAAAAGTGCAGAGAACGGAGAGTAGTCAAGGTTATGCTGTATGAAAAGTGTCTCGTATGATTTGAATAATAAAGCGACGTCAACTCCCAACCAGTATGTTTCTTAAGCGTGCAGAGAAACATCACAGCGTCACTCACCTGGAACGATGCTTCAGTGGCTTTCGCTTTTGAAGTTGGGTGAGTGAAAAATGACTTCTGTACGTACAACTGGGATTTTAGTTCCTCCACCTCTCTCTTTCTCAGCTGGATTTTCGGTGGGAAGTCGATGTCGTATTTTCTAGGGGTGTAACGGTACGCTAAAATCACATTTCGGTTCGGTTCAACTACAAGGAGGGCTCGGTTCGGTTTATTTTCGGTACAAAAAAAAAAGGACAAAATAAAGACTTACAAAATGTTTATTTTGAAAATATGCCAAAAATATGTTTGTATTGTATTGTAGTAATAAATAAAAGTGACCCATTTGGATGATATTTTAAATAAACAGCACTCTACAATAAATAAACTATATTAACAATAATAAAAATCTTAATAAATACAATAACAGTCAGAACAATAAGCAGCAACAGACTGTTTACAATCTAACTAATCAAGTTTTTGTCCAGTAGCAGCAGTGTGGCTGTATTTGTCCTCATTACTGTACTCACAACTTCTTGGACCTGCTCCTCCAAGTGGGACAGGTCCTGGAACAGTTCAGAGTTCAGTTCAGTCATCACACACTTCTTAGCTGCAGGTGATCTCTGGTGGATGTCTGTCCCTGAAGTGGACAAAGAGAGCAGCTACCTCTGTCCCAGACTTGTAATAAAACAAAGAGATAAAAAAAATAAGTTTATGTTTATGTTTATTAAATTTGTTCATTTTTTTTTACAAAAGAAACAATACAAGACAATCCCATAAATGATAATGTACAAAATATAAAAAAATGAAAGGTAGCAGAAAGAAGAATAAATCTTATTATATCTGCCCCTTTTTTCCAACAATCAGATTAAACAATAATAATCTTCAACCAACAGTACAAAATGACTAACTCTTTCTAATTTTCTAACTAATACAATACACATTACGCTATTTCATATATATATATTTTAACACATTTGTTTTGATCATTTTCTTAAAGGACAACACCCACCGTGACAGTAACAATTCACCATATTGGAGAATTACTGTAGTATTTTATGAATTTTATTTTCATTTTTGCATTTGGGCCAGGCGAGGGTTAAAAAAAAAAAAAAAAAACACTCCCGAATGAATCCGGAAACCTGGCCGAAAAGTCCCGAAGGGTCATGCCTCTTGTTACATGATCTCCACCCAGAAGGCAGAAGGTAGGAGTGAGTTTCCATGGAGGTTTATGAGAGAGAGTGCGTTAAAACTGCATATTTCCTGCATATTTCCTGGTGCATTTGTGTGTGGACCAGCGCTCTGATTTTATTTATTATTTATTTTATAACACCGCTGCGACCGTTGCTGCTCTCATTCTGCCCCTGAGGAGCGAGCTGCGCGCGGTCTCTGGCTCCTCGTTCCGCTCCGCTGGTCACCTTTGAAGTTCCTCGTGCCGGTGTAATTTGCTCCCTCGAGTGTATTTGCTCTCGTCAGCCTTGTTGCGGGGAGGTATCGTCCTATCTCCATAGGGAGGGTCGGGAACGCGCGCGGGCAGAGCTCAGCTGCGAGGCTGGGTGCCTTTCTCACGGGGGGAGAGAATAAAAAGTCGATGCGGAAATGAATGAATTTGTCGCGATCAAACGAATTAAACTAGTATGTCTAAGTGGATGCTCGCTCAGAATATGAGTGAGCGACAGCAGGATTAATCAACAGGCAGCTTTAGGGAATATTTAAAAATGCTTCCTTTTTCTTTTCCTCTGCTCGCCTGTAACTCCAAGGCGTCACTCTGGTGACGTGAATGCCCTTGTGAATGCCCATACAGGTATTCCCCGATTTACGAGCGAGATCCGTCACAAGGTGGCGCTCGTAAACCGGAAATCTCGTAATTTGGAACGGCCGCCATTTCTCTCGTAAACCCGGAAGTCCGCTCGTAAATTTCGCCAGCGCACCTAAAAACACTCTATTTTCATCTAAAAACTACTTTTGAGTGCATAAAAATGATCGGAAACGTGTGTTTATATGCTTAACTTGCTAACTGTAGTGAAAAAACACATGAAAACTCAGTATTTTTTTCGTTTTTTCCAAAAATTCAACCCGGAAGTCCGCTCGTAAATTTCGCCAGCGCACCTAAAAACACTCTATTTTCATCTAAAAACTACTTTTGAGTGCATAAAAATGATCGGAAACGTGTGTTTATATGCTTAACTTGCTAACTGTAGTGAAAAAACACATGAAAACTCAGTATTTTTTTCGTTTTTTCCAAAAATTCGCAGCTCGTAAGTCTGGGACCTCGCAGATCAGAGCGCTCGTAAATCGGGGACTACCTGTATATGGAGAGGGGCAGATTTTCCCGGAGCTGCATGCTAAAATCTGCTATAAATCATGAAATAACACATTTAGTGTTATTTCTCCACAATATAAGTAAACGCTCCTGTATTATTTTTAAATAAACTAATAAATATTAATGGCGATGCAATTTGAAAACATGGTGGGTGTTGGGCTTTAAATGTAAACATTGACTTGGCATTTTTAACTACATTCTCCAAGCCATTCCATAATCTACCGTAAACACCGGTGTATAATACGCACTTTTATTGCTCATTTGAATGTCCTGCGTATTATACACCGAAGCGTATTATCTACAGATTTTTTCCCATATTTTTAGACCCATTTTTGGCTCTGATTCGCTGTTTTTCATTTTGGCCTAAAATGGTGCAGTACCAGTTTCAGCCGCTATGGGCGCTAATGCACCCTGTAGTCTGTACATTCACTGTTTACATTTATTAATACTGTTTACATTTATTACTACTGTTTACATTTACACTACTTTTATATCTACACTACTGCTGATACATATACAGTATTCTCTGACCAGCCTTATTTAAGGATGCCCAATGTGCCTTACTGCATATGCCACTTTTGCCTCTATACCAACATCAACTACTACCTCATACATATACTGTGTACATTAACTCATATGCTGCTTTGCCACTCTTTGCAAATGTCAATGCTAGAACCTTCAGTTTATTTTATAGATATACTTTTTATACTTTTTTATACTACTATGCAAAAACTCAGGACAGTATTACACTTTTATTATTTCATTTTATGCTTATGTTCATTAAATGTTTAGTGTTTTAGTGTTGGTGTAAATTTTCATACTTTTATACTACTATGCAAAAACTCAGGACAGTGTTACACTTTTACTATTTTATGCTTATGTTTATTAAATGTTTCAGTGTTTTAGTGTTTAGTTACTGTTGCACCGAGGGACTGAGAGAAAAGCAATTTCAATCCTGTGTATGTCCTGTACATATTGCAGTTCTGACAATAAAGTTGACTTTGACTTTTGACTTTGAGTCTGTTTACCTGCAGACTGTACCTGGAGGCGTATCCTGGCGCCATCTAGTGGCCATAAAAAAGACTGTCACGGCAGTGCGTATTATACACCGAAGCGTATTATCTACCGATTTTTCTGATTTATTTCCAAATATTGGCCAAAGCGTATTATACACCGGAGCGTATTATACGCCGGTGTTTACGGTATTCCCTGGATTGAGGTAGAACGTCCCTTCAAACTAGTTCTGAATTGTGGTTTTACAAACATCTCTGTCCCCTTAAGATTATAACAACTTTGTCTTTTAACAAAATGCATTTGGATATTTAAAGGTAATGCATTATTTTGAGCCCTATACATAACTGATAAAATATTATAGTCTACCAAATCATGGAACTTCAATAACTTCAGTTGATAAAATAATGTACTTGATGGATGGGGAATGGAAGTTAATAAGATTATGATTTTAAACAAAAAAGATTATTTAGATAATAATAATAAAATAACAATACCTCTTCTTGAACGGTTGAAGCTCTCACTCATCTCATCAGGGCTTTAATAAGCTCCAGGGCTTGTTGACAATACAGTACAGTTTTTTCATAAAGAGCTGAACTTTTTGAGTGATGGATGTCTCGTAGCGGTAGCGAGGATCAGTAACTTTAAAGCCTGCGCATATAACAACATTCAGACTTAGATTCAGAACTCATACAGTTTGTGTTATTGCTCTGGACCGATCTAATTTACCCGAAGAAGTACCGTATTTTCCGGATTATTGGTCGCACCGGAATATAGGTCGCAGTGTCCAATTATTGCCAAAAAATTGGAAAAATCCATAAATTGGTCGCACCGGAATATAGGTCGCACCTACGTCACCGCCGACGTAACGCGTCATCCACCGCTGACGCGCCGCGTGACCGCTGAGACAACCCGACAATATGGACCGAGTGTTTAGCTATGCTGCTAATGTCTGCCAGAAGCTAACAGAAGCTAAACACGAGACGAGTCCGTCTCTGAAAACACGAATAAAAAATCTCATCTCATCTCAAATGTTTTCTCCAGGACATAGTTAAGTACATTGGACCCTTATAATTACTCTGTAAGCAGAAATAAATATACACGAGTGTTTAGCTCTGCTGCTAATGTCTGCCAGAAGCTAACAGAAGCTAAACACGAGACGAGTCCGTCTCTGAAAACACGAATAAAAAATCGAATCTCATCTCAAATGTTTTCTCCAGGACATAGTTAAGTACATTGGACCCTTATAATTACAGGTAACCCCCGACCTACGACCCCATCGACCTGCGAACCACGGGACCTACGAACATATCATATTTAATAAAAATATGAAATTACTGTATTAAAAAAAAAAAAAAAAAAAAAATTTTTTTTTTTTTTGTGTTTAAATGTTCTTAATTTCATGTGTACATCACTTTGTTGCAGCTCTGGTTGTTTTAAAGGCTTTATAAATAATAATTATGATAAAAAAGATCATTTCTGATCATTTTTGAGCAATTTTTGAGCAATCTTGGGCAACAGGAAGTAGGTCTTCAGTTTACACGGTCACAAATTAATGTAGAACACCGGACGCTATTTTAGGTTCAGTCACTGGGGTCTCCGGTCACAAATTAATGTAGAACACCGGACGCCATCTTAGGTTAGCTGCCGAGAGCCGGACGAAGACTGGTGACCAGGATGGCTTCATATGGATTAATTACTAGCTGGAAACGTCTCTGTGAACTTTGTGGATGTCTCAGGCAGCAGCGGATTTATCGCCGATCGTGCCAGGCCGCCGTGCGAACACCTCCGGCCGGCCTGGCTACACCTCCGGCCTGGCTAGCTCCAGAGCTAACACTGGAGCTAACACGGGAGCCGGCCTTTTGAACACTGGTGACCAGGATCGCATCATATGGATTAATTACTAGCTGGAATAGCTCTGTGGACGTCTCAGGCTGGAGCAGCGGCTGGAGCAGCAGCTGCAGATTGATCGCGCCGCCGCTCCAACACTAGCTCATGGCTTGGCTAGCAGAAGCTAGCCAGCTAGCTAACACAGGTCTGGAGCAGCTGCGGTGGCTTGCCGGCCCCCGCGCTGCTTGGCCCGAAAACAATCAACGCATGGCAACCTATGTCGGCTTTGACCATCTCAAAGTAAGAAAATATATTTTTATTTATTCTGTAAATGTGAATAGCAATGTTTAACATTACAGTACACTACTGTACATGCTTAAATGTGTGCGCGCGCTCCGTTAGCATGATAAATAAAGGTTGAATGAATGAATGAATGAATAATTTTTTTTTAATATAATTTTCACCCCCTACCTACGAACGGATCGAGCTGCGAACGGTTCTTAGGTCCCAAACTCGTTCGTAGGTCGGGGGTTCCCTGTACTCTGTAAGCAGAAATAAATATACACGAGTGTTTAGCTCTGCTGCTAATGTCTGCCAGAAGCTAAACACGAGACGAGTCCGTCTCTGAAAACACGAATAAAAAATCGAATCTCATCTCAAATGTTTTATCCAGGACATAGTTAAGTACATTGGACCCTTATAATTACTCTGTAAGCAGAAATAAATATACACCGAGTGGTTTTGAAGCTATTAATGACGTTAACAGAAGTAACACCGATAAAAAACTAATCAGCCAACACGAGACCAGTCCGCCTCTGACACTAATATAAAATCGAATTTTATGTCAAATGTTTGCTATAGACCATCGTTACGTACATTCATGTCTTATAATTTAAACTCTGTAAGCATAAAAAATATACACCGAGTGGTTTTGAAGCTATTTATGACGTTAACAGAAGTAACACAGATATAAAACTGATGCCAACACGAGACCAGTCCGCTTCTGACACTAATATAAAATCGAATTTTATGTCAAATGTTTGCTATAGACCATCGTTACGTACATTCATGTCTTATAATTTAAACTCTGTAAGCATAAAAAATATACACCGAGTGGTTTTGAAGCTATTTCTAACATACCGGTAAACAGAACGACAGCCACGAGCTAACAAAAAGCTAAGCTAAAAGATCGTTTTTTTTTCTCAAACATCTAATAAAGCTACCGGTACTCACTTGTAAACGTCCACACTGTGATTCCATTCTGTAAGTTTCAGAAAAATCCGCTGAGTGGTTCTTGACTTATCTTGCAAAATAAACCAGCTAAGAAACACAGCTAACAGCTACATCCAGGCCAGCAGGCACACAGTCAGTCCGAGCACAGGAGCTTATTTTGGGACACATGCAGCTGGAAACGGTCTTCTTCTTCTTCTTCTTCTTCTTGGGTCGGTGTACTCCTCTGGAAGTGGTAATGCACAGCGCCACAGCGTCCCTAGTGGCCAAAAGTGGTACTGCACAATTTTTCTGGCAAAGTGAAAAAGGCTGCTGTGTTGTTAGCGCACTTTGTAACAGCTACGGTTTCTTCGTTCACATTCCAATGACGTAGTTTCAAGCGCATTCACGTGAGACGTGTTGTCTGCTGCAGAGTCGTCCACACACACAGAGCTTTGAATGTGCGCTCGTCTTAACAAGAAAGCCATAACATTCCCAAACAGGAGACCAGAGCGAGCAGCTAATGGCTAATAATGCTACGCGTGCTACGCGATAATAGCTCCGTGCTGAAACGCGCCCAGGAAATTATGTTCCGCGGCGCATATATTCCATCCATCCATCCATCCATCCATCCATTTTCTTCCGCTTATCCGGGGTCGGGTCGCGGGGGTAGCAGCCTAAGTAGGGAGGCCCAGACTTCCCTCTCCCCAGCCACTTGGAGCAGCTCCTCTGGGGGAATCCCAAGGCGTTCCCAGGCCAGCCGAGAAACATAGTCCCTCCAGCGTATCCTGGGTCTTCCTCTGGGTCTCCTCCCGGTGGGACATGCCCGGAACACCTCACCAGGGAGGCGTCCAGGAGGCATCCTAACCAGATGCCCGAGCCACCTCAACTGGCTCCTCTCGATGTGGAGAAGCAGCGGCTCTACTCCGAGTCCCTCCCGGATGACTGAGCTTCTCACCCTATCTCTAAGGGAGAGTCCAGACACCCTGCGGAGAAAACTCATTTCAGCCGCTTGTATCCGAGATCTTGTTCTTTCGGTCATAACCCAAAGCTCATGACCATAGATGAGGGTGGGAACGTAGATCGATCGGTAAATTGAGAGCTTTGCCTTTTGACTCAGCTCTCTCTTCACCACGACAGACCGGTACAGCGCCCGCTTCACTGCGGACGCTGCACCTATCCGCCTATCGATCTCACGCTCCAGTTTTCCCTCATTCGTGAACAAGATCCCGAGATACTTAAACTCCTCCACTTGGGTAAGGACCTCCTCCCCGACCCGGAGAGGGCACGCTACCCTTTTCCGGCTCAAGACCATGGCCTCGGATTTGGAGGAACTGATCCTCATCCCGGCCGCATCACATTCAGCTGCAAACCGCTCCAGCGAAAGCTGTAGATCACGAGCTGATGAAGCCAATAGGACCACATCATCTGCAAAAAACAGAGAAGCGATTCTAAGGCCACCAAAACGGATCCTCTCAACACCTTGGCTGCGCCTAGAAATTCTGTCCATAAAAGTTATAAACAGAATCGGTGACAAAGGGCAACCTTGGCGGAGTCCAACTCTCACCGGAAACGAGCCTGACTTACTGCCGGCAATGCGGACCAAGCTCTGACACCGGTCGTACAGGGACCTAACAGCCCATATCAATGGGCCTGGTACCCCATACTCCCGGAGTACCCGCCACAGAACCCCCCGAGGGACGCGGTCGAATGCCTTTTCCAAGTCTACAAAGCACATGTAAACTGGTTGGGCAAACTCCCACGCACCCTCCAGGACCCTGTTGAGGGTGTAGAGCTGGTCTAGTGTTCCACGACCAGGACGAAAACCACACTGCTCCTCCTGAATCCGAGGTTCGACTATCCGACGGACCCTCCTCTCCAGAACCCCTGAATAGACCTTACCAGGGAGGCTTAAGAGTGTGATCCCTCTATAGTTGGAACACACCCTACGGTCCCCCTTTTTGAATAGGGGAACCACCACCCCAGTCTGCCAATCCAAGGGAACTGCCCCCGATGTCCACGCGATATTGCAGAGTCGCGTAAGCCAACACAACCCCACAACATCCAGAGCCCTAAGGAACTCAGGACGAATCTCATCCACCCCCGGAGCCTTGCCACCGCGGAGCTTTTTAACCACCTCGGCGACCTCAGCACCAGAGATTGGAGAGCCCGACCCAAAGTCCCCAGGCTCCGCTTCCTCAGTGGAAGACGTGCCAGTAGGATTGAGGAGGTCTTCGAAGTATTCCGCCCACCGACTCACAACATCCCGAGTTGAGGTCAACAGCACGCCATCCCCACCATAAATGGTGTTGGTCGCGTACCGCTTTCCCCCCCTGAGACGCCGGATGGTGGACCAGAATCGCCTCGAAGCCGTACGGAAGTCATTCTCCATGGCCTCTCCGAACTCCTCCCACGCCCGAGTTTTTGCCTCAGCAACCACCCGAGCCGCATGCCGCTTGGACTGCCGGTACCTATCTGCTGCTTCCGGGGTCCCACAGGCCAAAAAGGCCCAATAGGACTCCTTCTTCAGCTTGACAGCATCCCTCACCGCCGGTGTCCACCACCGGGTTCGAGGGTTGCCACCACGACAGGCACCAACAACCTTGCGGCCACAACTCCGATAAGCTGCCTCGACAATAGAGGCGCGAAACATGGCCCACTCGGGCTCAATGTCCCCCGCCTCCCTCGGAACGTGTTCAAAGCTCTCCCGGAGGTGGGAGTTAAAGCTCCGTCTTACGGGAGACTCTGCCAGACGTTCCCAGCAGACCCTCACAATACGTTTGGGTCTGCCAGGTCTGACCGGCATCCTCCCCCACCATCGGAGCCAACTCACCACCAGGTAGTGGTCAGTTGACAGCTCCGCCCCTCTCTTCACCCGAGTGTCCAGGACATGCGGCCGCAGATCAGATGAGACGACAACAAAGTCGATCATTGAACTACGACCTAGGGTGTCCTGGTGCCAAGAGCACATATGGACACCCTTATGCCTGAACATGGTGTTCGTTATGGACAATCCATGACGAGCACAGAAGTCCAACAACAGAACACCACTCGGGTTCAGATCAGGGGGGCCGTTCCTCCCAACCACACCCCTCCAGGTCTCACTGTCATTGCCCACGTGAGCGTTGAAGTCCCCCAGCAGAACAAGGGAGTCCCCAGGAGGCGCACCCTCCAATACCCCCTCCAAGGACTCCAAAAAGGGTGGGTAATCTGCGCTGCCGTTCGGCGCATAGGCACAAACAACAGTCAGAGCCCGTCCCCCCACACGTAGGCGAAGGGAGGCTACCCTCTCGTTCACCGGGGTGAACCCCAACGTACAGGCACCAAGATGGGGGGCAACAAGTATGCCCACTCCTGCTCGGCGCCTCTCACCAGGGGCAACTCCAGAGTGGAAGAGTGTCCAACCCCTCTCAAGGAAACTGGTTCCAGAGCCAGAGCCATGCGTTGAGGTGAGTCCGACTATTTCTAGCCGGAACCTCTCAACCTCACACACTAGCTCAGGCTCCTTCCCCACCAGAGAGGTGACATTCCATGTCCCAATGGCCAGCTTCTGTAGCCGAGGATCAGACCGCCAGGGTCCCCGCCCTCGGCCACCACCCATTCCACAATGCACCCGACCCCTTTGGCCCCTCCCACAGGTGGTGAGCCTATGGGAATATATTATATATATTCCGCATATATTATATATATTTAATACATTTGTGTGTCATACAAAACAGTCCGCCACCAGGGCAGTTTATTGTGAGACAACGCGCGCGCGTGAGCGGTCGTAAAATTTGAGCTTGGTGCGTTCGCGTGAGCATTCAAAGGCTCGTGCAGCGGCGCTCACACCGCGCTCACACGGCGTGGCGCGGCGCTCGGTCCAGCGCAGAGCTTTGCCTCGCCCTTTAGCAGTGGCACTTCTGTACACGGACTTGGACTCAGGATTTGCAGACAGCCATTTGTCAACATCATTTGTAGAAATTAAGTTCAGTGTGTGTGATGCACATCTAATGTGAGGGGGCAGAGTATATTGTCCTTCTGAGGTGCCACTAGATAGTACTTCTTCAACATCAGTAAACACTGTCTCTTCATCCCCATCCTCTTCATCTGAATCTGTTGCTGGTGCCTCATACATCTTAAAAGCTTTAACAAAGTTTGACCCATTATCTGTAACAGTTGCTGTTACCTTATGTGTTAGTCCAAATGCTGAATGAATTTGTTCAATTTCACTTGCCACAATGTCGTATGTGTGTCTTCCTCTTATCCGTTTGCAGGCAATAGCAGCCTTTTCTCTTTTAAAGTCGGCTGGGTTGATCCAATGTGCTGTCATGCCCAAAAAACTTTTGTTATGACAGGTCCAAATATCTGCAGTAGTTGACACGTACTCCAAGCCCTCAAACGTTTTTTTCAGTTCATTTTCCATCTTGACATAACACTGGTCCAGGTACTTTGAAAACGTTTTTCTGTCTGACGGTACCAGTTCACCTCCTGTTGTCTGTGGTACCAGTTCACCTCCTGTTGTCTGTATTTTGCTCAGAATTCTCCGGAAATACGGGGACTCAACTGTTGAAATTGGCAACACTTCGTTCACTACGTACGCTGCTACAAGTTTGTTTACCTCAGCCTTTGTAGTGGTTACCTGGCGGTGAAATTCAAGCTGAGCCTGCTTAAACGGTGGCGGCATCAAACTTGCTGCACCATCCCTCTGCGGCTCTTTAGCAACTAGCTTAGCATTAGCGTGTTGTCTTTGTAAATGCTTGTAAAGATTTGACGTCGAGTTCGCAGCAGTAGACAATGTCTTGTTGTGGCCCAGACATAGCTTGCACACTACTGTAATGTTCTTGTCCTTTCTCGCGACAAAAGAAAAATAATGTGAATACTTCCATCCATAAAATTACATTGCCGCGTTCTCCTCCACCTCCGCCATGTTGTTCATTCCCTCCAATGTATGTCTATGTACCTTTATATGTCTATGTACGTTGACGTATGACGTTCCGACGTCATCGCGTACGTCTTTGTTTTCCCCTAGTGACAGTCATGCGTCTGCTCCGTCGTCCCACAACTATTCTCCGAAAGGTAAAATAAAAAAAAAATAAAAAAACTATTCTCCGAAAGGTCCTGATTGTAACGCAAGTAACGAATGTAAGGTTTTGTTAGTAACTGTAATATATTACAGGCATTTTCAAAGTAGTGCGTTACACTACTACGTTACTGAAAAATGTAATGTAATTACTGTAACGCGTTACTAAGTAACGCGTTACACCCAACACTGGTTCCACCCGCTCGCATGAAATGGCGAACTACTTTTTTTAATCAAGCAGATTTGACCATTTCGTGAAACGGTTAAGCTCAGGAACCCTTGTGCTATAAAGTCAGCTAAGAAATCTTTTTTTTTTTCGCAAAGAAATAATTGTTTTTACCGTGCTTTCTTGTGAAGTTCTTCGTACTCGCTCGCTTCTGTCGCCGCCATTTTAAGCAGGGCAAATGAGGCGTTGACGCTTCGCGTAGCGGTGACGCATAATAGATGTGTGTTGTACAACGAAGGGTGTTATTTACAGATTTTTCTAATATATTGGTAATAATTGGACAAAGCGTGTTATACACAGGAGCGTGTTAAAGTCCGACAAATATGGTAATGGCGGATAATTTAAAACCCGACAAATTTATCAACCTAAGTGAAGTTTTGAGCTATTTGTCTTCAGTTTGGGAAGCAGAAAGTTAGATGAACAAGAAACAGCAGGTTCTAATTTAGGTCTGCACCTGTATTTATCTGAGTCTTACCTTTTCAGGAAGCAAGGGAGCTCCGAGGGGGGGCAGCTTTATTTATTCCATTCTTGATGAAGTATTTCTTCTTTTGGGAAAGTGAAAAGGCTCACTTGTTCACTGATGATATTAGAAAACCCAAATGCGACACAACGTAACAGCATTTTTCAAGTAAAAAAAAAGACGATCTGCAGGCAATCTCCAGACAGACGCTAATACGTCACAGATGTTGCATTCGCGTGTAATCGGATTTCCCGTGAATAAACACGGCGCGAAGTTTAAAATCACTTTTAAATCAAAATTAAATATATAAGTTTGTTTGCAAAAACGAACATAGTTGAATGATACAAGATATATATTTTGAGCAATTTTATGCATAGTTAAAAAATCATGTCAGTAACGCTTTAAGGAAGCTCTCAACAACATAGAGCAAAATGGAGTCAAGGTCATGACCATTTGTACAGACAGACATCCACAAATTATTAAAGAAATGAGGGTCAACAATCCCAAAATGCCATAATTTGATCCCTGGCAAGTTGCAAAAGGGG